>PVJH01007067.1:0-95851 GCA_004026705.1 Nesogale talazaci | reverse complement strand
TTTTAAAAAGTCCCAATGTGGGGTGAAAATGCATGACAAGCTAGGGAACGGCGGGAGAACGGGAAGGAAATATACCCTCTCTACCCTACCCCCACCCCCCCACCCTACCCCCAGTCAACGGTGTTCCACTTTACCAATGCTAAAATCTGTCACTTTAGGCAGGGCGAGAAAAAACAGTCACTGCTGGACTCTGGTCAGCATCACAAACCTGACTCAAATTGCACTTGAAGCCTGTCCCACCTGCCTCAAGTTTTCCGTCACGTAAGCCAATTAGTTCTCTTTTCTATTTAACTTGAGTTGGAGTCTCTATGGCTGACAAAACAGAGAGCAACTCACCTAATAAAAGAAACTGGAAGTGGAGAGCTACCAGGAATGGGCTAGAATGTAGGGGAAGGCTGAGGAGAGGTGGCAGGGTGGAGAGGGTGAGGGCCTGCCATCTGCGCCGGGGAAGATGATCACCTGCGACATCCAACAGTGAAGCGGCTGATGAAACTAAGGCCTCTTCTTAAGAGTTGGGCCTTGGGCCTAGCAACATTGAGCATCTGAAAAAGATTCTCGATGCAAGAGCATGTGGTGCCCAGTTCTTAGGGGTTTACCCAAAAAATCCATGAATCGGCCAGCTGGCTATGTGAGTGTGGCCAGCCTGAGAGAGCAGACAGCACATATGGCACCCAAAGGAGTCGCTCTGCCTGGAGGTGGGAGGTGCAGAGTCGATGCGACCTATCCCACGCACCACCAAGGCAGAGAAGGCACCTACAAGCACTCCCACCCCTGACTATGTAGCACCCTGGGGGGCCCAGCCCTCACGACCTCCATGTATGCTTCTTCCTCTCCCCAGGGAAGCTCTAGGAGTCAGAGAGCTGAGGGATAAGCGGCACATCCACTCCAGGCCCAACTGCCAGGAGACAAATTCTCAAACTAGATTCTAAGTCCCAAACTTTGAGGCTTAGTGGTGGTTTTAGTTTGGGTTACTGGTCCATGAAAGGAGCCCTGATGGCGTACTGGTGACATGGTGAGCTGCGCTCCACAACGTCAGCTGTTCAAAACCACCAAGGGAGAAAGACAGGGCTTTCTACTCCCATAAAGGGCTATGCCTCAGAAATTCACAAGGAAGGGCAATGCTACCCTGTCCTGTAGGGTGGCTATGAGTCAGTGCTGAACAGGGGGCAGTGACCTTGAGTTTTAAACCCACGGAAGCAAATAAACTCCAAAAACTAGCTACATTTTAAAGAAGTGTCGCTGGCAAAGATGTCCAAGTGGCAATGGTTTGAGACTCCTCAGCACATAAGGTGATCGAGACTAAGACCCACGAATCATAGGAAGCATTCTCTCTCTCTCTCTCTCTCTCTCTCTCACACACACACACACACACACACACACACACACCCTCAGTGCTCATCTCAGAGGGCATCTGGGAAGCAATGAACAAAGAAGATCTCGGAGAGAAGACACTTCAAGGAGGAGGTGGCTGTTCGTTGGCACCCCGGAGGTGGATGGCTGCATGGTATAAAGTGACAACATTTTCTTTTTGTAAGCATGAGTATGGTTGAGCTGCATGTATGTGAGTATTAAGTTGCTAAAGGGATGAGTCACAGACATTGGTTTGGGGGCTTTGCTTTGGCATTTAGGGAGAACGCTATACAGTTTAAAAAAAAAAGAAAACCCTCACCGCCATGGAACCAATTCTGACTCAGAGTGACCCCAATGGACCAGTCGAAGTGCCCTTGTGGGTTTCTGAGGCGGTATCTTTATATGGGACTGGATACCCTTATCTTGCTTCTGTAGAACAATTGGTGGCTTTGAACTGCTGCTGACTTTGCAGTTATGTGTACAATGTTTGCTAATTAAGCTCCGTTATCTAGTACAGGGTTTGTATGATGCCATTATTGCAATCTAGCCTCAATTTGAGGGTATCTTCAGTTGTATATACTCTTACGAATGCCAGTCCCCAATTCCCGTTACAGAGTCCACAGCAGAGAGATCCTCTTTCAGATACCTTAGGGCCGTGACTCTGGGATGCTGGTGATGGCTGGTGGCTGCTCGGTTTTACAAAGACCAGACGAGGCTGCAGTATGGTTTCTGCTCTCTGCTATGGATTCTGCTCCCCAGCAACAGCCTTTCCTTGCCTCCTTCCTCTCCCTCTTGCAAATCCATCCTCTTTATGGTCTTCCGACCTCTCTACAATTCTGTGTCTATATTCTCCCTTCATCAGCAAGCAAAATCTCTAAGTGGCATTTAGATCACGGTGGCATTTAGTGGCATTTAGTGGCATTTAGATCACGGTGCCCAACACATAAACCGGCTGCTGTGAGTTCTATTCCAACTCATGGTGATCTAATGTGTATCAGAGAAGCTGTGCTCCATCAGCTTCTCAATGGCTGCTCTGTTCTAAGTAGATCACCAGACCTTTCTTCTGAGTCACCTCTGTGTAGACGGCTTGGTGAGTGAGTCCAGTGCATGAGGCTTTTACATCATCCACGGCCTCTGTCCCACGTATGGTGTGTATGTCGACTCCAAAGCAACTAACAACATACCTCTGCTGGAGATCTTTGCTGTTATGTAAAACCTAACCTTTCGACGTTGGGAAAAGACATTAGCAGCAGCTCATTCCAAGTACCCAGAGAGGCTGAGGAGCCCCACAAGGCATCATCATCGTGTCTGAAGCATGGTCCCTCTCTCTCAGGGTGCTATGGCCCAGCCACCCCCTCAGAGCTGGGGTCAGGAGGTGCAGGGCTGCCCAGCTCCAGCCAGCTGTTTGTCCTATCCAAGAGAAAACTAGGTAACTGCCACCAGTCCTTTCCCCCTCCCCATTCTCATCTCAACAGACTTCCACAATTACTCTCTGCATTTCAATGTACACTGATTTAATGCCATCTTCTGCAGACTCAAAATACCACCTAAATACCAAAAGTATCATTTCAAAAATGCCTCAGGATTCAAGAGAAGGCAGCACAAACATTCTATAGCATCTTAAAATACCCCTCTGTAAAACAGAACTACCCCGCCCATCACCAACCTGAAATTACAAGCTACCTACACCGTTAGCCATCCTCCATGCCCAGCATGTCCTGCCCAGCGCTCCCTATGCCATTAGCAGCCCATGGAGACCGCGGGCCGAGGCACACCCCAGGCAAGAGCTGGGTGTCCCAGGAGTCTGAATCCCAACAGCATGTTGCAGAGCTATTCCAAAGGGATACCAAGTAAGAAATGACACACCCTTAGCTGAAACAAAAGCATTTGGCAGTCTCCTAGTACATTTAAACTCTCCAGAGGGGCACAGATAAAACTCGTACTGGAAGAGTTAAAAGAACATTCACCCACTGGACCAGAGGTTGCCAGGATTCACAAAGAGAATATTAAAGTCACTTATGAACATTTGTTAGGGTGCTGGCAAAGAATATTGAAAGTACCACAGAGTGTCCAAAAAATTCAATGCTTCTGCCCTGGAAAGAAGTGCCACCAGAATGCTCCCTAGTGGCAAGTAGACATCATCTTATGCAGTTTGGACAGGCTGTCAGGGGAGACTCGTCTGTGGAGCAGGCCGTGGTGCTTGGTAAAGTGGAGGGGCCAGAAGAAGAGGAGGCAGGCCCGCAACGAAACAATGGGCTCAGGTGCAGGAACAATGGTGCAGCTGGTGTGGGGTGGAGCAGTGCTTTGTTCCGCTGTCCTAAAAGCACTTTGAGTCAGAACTGACACCACAGACCGGAACAATAGCGACAACACGATTTTACAGGTGAAGCAAAAGAAAAAAATGGGAGGGGAGATTTGCAGGAAAACTTCATGAAAGCAGTCATGTTTCGCTTTGGATACAAGAGAGGCAACATCTGAAAACACATCTACGATGACATCATTAGGGCTGTACATGAAGGGCAGCACCTACCAGGAGTTCGTGTTGGATAACAAGGATTCGTTATCTGACTCTGGTGTACTCATTTACCTCTCGTGGTCATGTAGGTGTGATGACGCCTTTTCCAGAAAATTCAGTCCTCCATGTCCAGAGTCACTACCTATTCATATCAATTTCCACAAAAGCAGAGTGCACACCCAGCCTCCTGCATTCAGCAGACCACCAAGAGAAAGCAAGGATGCAAATTTACGATTGGCAGTGTCGTGCCACAACAATGTCCATTCTCACAGCTGCCAACCTTTGGTTGGTGCAGACCCGATGACAAAAGAAAGGCTGCAGCTTCAAGCCACTTTGGTCCAGTCCTCTGAAAACCTAATATCATAAACAAAGGACAGGAAATAGAATTGAGCACTTGGCTCCTAACGAGAACGCTAATGCTTTTAGAAATAACATGGGAAGCACATTTAAGTAAGGAGGCTGGGCCAATGTTGCACGATTTCAGGAACAAAGTAAAATTCAGCAAGCCTTGAAGACAAAACAAGAGAGGAAAGGCCAAGTCCATCAGATGCAGCTTGGTCCTTAACACAAGGTACTGTGTTAACTGAGAAAAATAAGGTTTCTTTCCTCGAAGGTTGTTTAAACAGCTCCGAATCGTACCTCCTGAGAGGCTTAGATTAAATTTCTGTTCAATTCAGTTCAATAACTATTTACAATGTCCAGTCTTAATGCATTCCTGGCTTTGTGTACTAAGTTCGCACTGAACAATCATAGAACCTCCTAAACCACCACCCCCCAACCACCATCCCTCCACCACCACTGCCACACATGCGCGCGCGCGCACACACACACACACACACACACACACACACCCCTCTACCCAGTCCAGTTCAACAGAAGGATCAAGACTGGGGAAAAAGAACACTTGAAACTTAAAATGGCCTTTACCACCATTAGAAGCATGTCCTAGAGCTAGTTCCAACTCACAGCGGCCCTATATAAAGCAAAACGAACCATGGCCCAGTCCCGGCCCAAACTCACAACTGCTGCCATGTTTGAAGCCACCGTTGGCAGCCATGGTGTCAATCCATCACATTGTGAGTCTTCCTTTGCTCGGCATGATGTCCTTCTCCAGGGACTGGTCCCTTCCGCTAATGCACCCAACATCTGTGAGATGAAGGCCCGCCATCCTTGCTCCTAAGGAACAATCTGGCTGCATTTCTTTCAAAACAGACTTGCTTGTTCTTCTGGAAGTGCCCGGCACTTTCGATACATGTCAATGCACTACTGGTAATTCTCTTACAGTCTTCTTTATTCACTGTCCAATTTCACAGGCATTTCACATGTAACTGAAAATACCAAGGCTTGGGTCAGGCACACCTGAGTCCTCAAGCAACGTCCTTGCTTTTTAACACTCCAAAGCAGTCTGGTGTGCGGATTTACCAATGCAGTGCACGCCTGGATCTCCTGGCCTCTGCTCCAAGCGTAATGATTGTGGATCTAAGCAAGATGAATCCCTGACAACTTCCATCTCTTCTCCGGTTGGTCCAGTTGTGAGGGTTCTGATCTGCTTTACGTGGAGTTGCATGTGTACATTTTAAGAAATACATGGGTGGGGTCAGTGGGAGGTAAGTCTTTGATTCTTGCTAAATTTCGAGTCCCAGCTGTTGACCTAGCCACTTATCCATAGCTTCTCCTGTGGTCTTATTACCTTAGTGACTTGGTCTGGTATAGCATCTTATTCACTTGTATCACCTGAACCACACATACTACACCTTGATCTCTTCTATCACTTGTAATCATTTAATCATGGCCTTCCCTTCCCTTCTGCTCTCCACTTGACTGCCTTCATCACTTCTCACCGAAATGAAGAGTCCTCTGAATGGTGTCTCGGCCTGGTCCAGCCATCAGCGCTCCTACCAGGCCCTCCTTTTCCCTCCATCCAAATCGCCTTTCTACATCACAATCGTGGCATGTTAGCTCCTGGTTCGAGTCGTTTAGTCATTCCCCAGTGTCCTTAGCCGAGAACTCAAGTCTCAGCAGCCGGACTCTTCCTTCCCTCCCCAGTCCCAGGTCTCCCAAAACCCTTCACAGGGCGCTTGTGTGCACTGCCTCCTCTGCCCTGGTCCCCCAAATCACTGAGCTGCACCACGTCTGGGAAGACATTCTGGACCCACTGACTTCTTCAGAGAAGGCCTCTCGCAAGGACCCGTTCATAACTTCAGGAGTAAGCTTTTACCACCACTCAAGCTGGACATTACGCAACAACACTTTCAACCAGGCTAGCAGGGTCCAAATACTGTCAGCTACCAAGGGTCTTGGCATGAGGGCTACCGTCAGTAGGCCACAAACCCTGAACATAAATCCAGGGGGCGGGGTATCATTTGGGGGTCTGGCTGGACCCCTGCAGAGGACGTCTGCTCAAGGAGGGAAACAAAGCGCAAGTGCAGAGAGAAGCAGAGACACACTGCTTTGGATCCCGCGAGCGGTTCCCGTTCTCAGACCTCGGGAGGTATGCAAAGGAGTCCTGGGGGGACTGGGGTCCAGGGCTGGCTGCAGATCCTAGAAGTCAGCAGTCTGAGCCCATCAGCCACTCCACAGAAGAGCAGCAAGGCACTCTGCTTCTCTAAAGACCTGTAGCCTTGGGCAGTCTATGAGGCAGTCCCCTCGGTCCTATGGGCCACCACGAATCAGACAGGATAGCAGAGTCTCTGGTCAGTGCAAACAGTCAAGTGGTTGGTTACTAACCAGAAGGCTGACCACGTGAACCCACCAAAAAGTGCCTCACCAAAAAATGCCTGGCACTCTGCTTCTGAAAGGTCCTGGCTAAGCCTCCGAGGTGCAGCTACACTCTGCAAAGTCTGTGGTCACCATGAATCCCAATCAACTTCATGGCAACTGGGTTACCTAACTTTCTTTCTTTTTTAAATAATGTAAGCTATGTGGGTAACCTTCCTTAGCGGCAGCTGTACTCTGAGCAAGCTAAGATGCCCCCATCACCATGGTTAGTTTCCGTGTCTCTCCCTTGAGGAGGCTTGAGGCCGGCTGGAATTCTCAACCCCACGGAGCGTAAAAGCCCTCACTGCCTGGCATAGTGGCTGGTACACAGGGCTTGAGTCTGTTGAGCAAAGAAAGGAATGCACATTAAAAGAAACATACTCCATCCTTCCTTCTTGAATTCTTCCTAACATCTCCACCCTCCCATGCAGTCACAGTGGGCGAAGAAAATCAAAACCCTCAGGGGATACACTAAGAACATCTTCATGAAGCGCTCCAGTTAGAAACCAATGGGCAAGACAGTTTCTCTGAGTCTCTGCACTTTGGGCTAAACCAATGAGTGAATGAAAATGGATTCCTTCCAACAACAGACTCACTCACCGTGGTCTGGTTCTCGGGGGAAGAAGGGCTGGCAGGCCACTGAGCATCACCTTCCCAGGTTCCCAGGTTCCCAGGGTGTAGGGGAACCTTTGCCCTGACACGAATTGGTGGCCAGCCTTGGAGGAGGCTGATTTTTAACCCTGTGAACACCATGCTTAGAGAACATTCCATCAGGTCTGGCTCGTTCCTGGCCTACACATCATCTCAGCTGTTTCCCCAGTCCTGTACGTCATTGCAGAAGCTGATACATATTAAATAAAGGCTTTCACTCTTTCTCTAAAGCAGTGATTCGCAACCTTCCTAATGCCTCGATTCTTTAATACAGTTCTTCATGTTGTGGTGACCCCCAACCATATAATTATTTCGTTGCTACTTTCATAACTGTCATTTTGCTACTGTTAGGAACTGTCATGTAGATATCTGATATGCAGGATGCATTTCCATTGTTACAAATTGAATATAATTAAAGCATAGTGATTAATCACAAAAACAATATGTATAAGTGAAATATTTATTTCTAATGACAAATAAATGAAATTTTGTCTTGAAGCATGGTATAGCATGAGTAACGGTTTTAACATTGTCGATGGATCCTGGGTTTTCTGGTCTTCAATGAGTTAACCTGCAGATGGGTTTTGGATCTCCACTACTTCCCCACTCCTTCACATTGATTCGGTTGCTTGATTTTTTAACTTTTTGATTTTAAAATATCCGGTCTTTCACGTGTTAAGATAACAACAGTAAACAGCATTGGTACGCTTTGTGACAGCATGGGAAGGCTGAGACAGAGCAGCGGTGCTTTCTGACAGTCTTGGGTGAACCCTGTGAAAAGGTCATTCCATCCCCCAAAGGAGTGGTGACCACAGGTTGAGAAACCCTGCTCTAAAGCACTCTGCGATGACTATTTAATGACTTGCTATGGAGAAAGCTTTGGAACAGAATCTTGGATTAGAGAAGGAACAAGCATTAGCCACTGGGCAGTTTGCATACCGCGTGTTGTTGCCTTGTGTACAAACCTTGGATAACACACAGGATAAGGAATTACCAAGCAATGAGGAAATCCGGATGTGAAAGCAAACAAGCAGACAAGTGCCAGTGGAAGCCCATATGCCAGAAAATGAGACTCCAGCAAAAAGCTCAGAACTAGACAGACCCCAAGCACAACGGGACAGAACAAAACCCACTGGGGTTTTCTAGGGTGGTGGCAGGAGTCTCAGTGGCTCAAACCACCAAGATTCTGCTTAGTTGTGTTTAACTATCTGCTCTACCCAGTGACTCCCTCCAAAAATAAGAGGGTAGGTAACTAACCCTTGCTGTGAAAAGCGTTAACACCCTGAAGGATGAGTCTCTTCCAAGGCATACTATATACCTACTCAGTTCTATACCCATTGAAAGAACCGCACAAGATGCACAGACCACACCTGAAGATTATGCCCAGCAGGATGGCGGTCACAGGTAACCTATGATCGCCCCAACTGGACCCTATCAGCATTTCCTCCATCTTCTCTAACCCTGAGAAAACCTCACGAAGTGGGCTTATTAAAGATGGTAACAAGTTACAGTTTAGATGAGAAATTCTCAGGATAGGGCTTTTCAATCAACACAGCTTCTTGTCTGTCCCGTCAGACCTCGGGCCCTCGACCTCTTGCTCTGGCCTCTGCCATGCTCAGGCACTGTTACAAAGCTCATTTAGGGTTGCCCCCAAAATGCACAAAGGGTATGCCATGCCGACACAAGCCTCAGCTCAGAAGGTACTCAGCTTTAAGTTCTGTGAGTCACGAAGCCTGGCTCCTCTAATTAAGTGCCCTGAGCCAGACCACTCCACAAGCAAGCACTCCTGCTGCTGCTCTGGCTCTAGTTATTGGTTCTCCTACTGGTATCACAAGTGTCTCCTGGGTCAGGGAGACTCTGTACACAAGCATCTCAGAGTCCAAAAAAGGATGTGCTCCACTTCTGACACTGCATCTTTGCTGGCTGTGAGATCCTCCTTCCTGCTTCTGGGTGGGCTCTTTTTAAACGCCCAGCAGGATGTAATCACAATCAACCCTATGAACAATCACTGGCAACTACATCACATAATCTATCAGCTACTTTCCCCACCTTCTCTTATCCAGATCTATTCAGGTCCCATCATTTGGGAGGATGGCTAGAATAACCATATTAAATAATTCACTACATTGCAGGGGACCCCTACAAAGTCAGTGGATGGATAGGTCAGGAATCAAGTGTCAATGTCGAAGTTTGTCTCTGCCTGGGTGAAAAGGCTGGATTTGGCAAGAATTAGCAGCTAAACTACCCTCAATCCCTGCCTGGCTTAGGTAAATTATTAAAGATTTCAAAGATAGTGTCTAAAATTTCACAATTTGTATAGTGCTAGAGTGGTGGGGGAGGTTTTTCTCACTATAAAGGTCAGTTAAATCGCTTTTTTAAACGAGTTGTATATACACCATCACAATTAGTTCTAGTGCTCCCTCTCCCCTCCCACATTCTTTGTTCCCCAACTCCCTTCACCCTCCCCGCCATGTCCCACGTCTGTGCCATAAGCGATCCTATCATTACTGTCTCTTTGCCCTCACTCATTCTGTGCTTCATAAACTGGCAAGCCTAACAGAAACGACAAAAGCAAGAACAGAACAAAACAGAATGAGGAAAAATAATACAAAAAAAGTAAGAAAGAAAAGACCACCAGCAATATTAAAGCCAAGGAAGAAATTTATGTCATGGGAAATATTTGAGTCTGGAGCAAATTTAGGTTGGGTCAAGAGACAAGTCAATTGAATGAGTATAGTAGACCCAACAAACCAAGTATCATATTATACAGTGATTCAATCCACCATAATTAAGTTTACAATAATCTCTGCCTTGCAGTCAGGCTGTTCGGGTCCCTAGCCAGTAGGTAAAGGTGATCTGCCAGAGACTTAATCTGACTAGGGACTCTACAGATGGACTTGTGGATTCCCACTTGCCTCCTTTGCCTTTTACACATTGGGTGTTCACATCTAAGCTCTGGTACCTTTCCCTTCATCATATTTGCATTTTATTATTGTCATCTTTGGATCACATAGGCTGGTGTGCTTCTTCCATGTGGACTGAGTTGACGCCTCCCTTAGATGGCTGTTTGTTTGAATACAAGCCTTTAGAGGACCCCAGACACTATTCCGGTTGTTAGCCAGAGACCATCTGCTTTATTCACCACTCTTTGCTGTAGCACCCCTAGCTTCAGTGACCTCTTAATGAATATGACCAAGGAGAGGCCATATAATAAGGATGAACTGTGCCTGGATTGGGACTAGAATTGATTGGGAGCCCAGAATCCATCTGCTTGTCCACGGTTATGAACATCCCTGATTTACTTTGGCAGTCATATTATGACAAAAACAAAAACCAACAAGAATAACAGCCACCAAAAACATAAATAAAAGAAAAACATTGTTAATCATCCCCCTGAGCTGTAAGGCAATTGTACTGATAACATCAAGCACTTATCCTTTGGATAGAATGTAAGGTACTGTTTATGCACACACAGTCCTGCTTCAAGCTGCAATCCGGGAGTTGTTGCTTTGTAAAGATTGATTTCTTAACTCACTGAGCTCTGTTTGCATTGAGCATGGGGGTTGGTGCTAGGGGAAGTTTTCTGTAACATTTCTTACAAGCGCAGATCCTTCCTTGCCTGTCAGATCAATAGCTGTCATATGAATGGTTCTGGGTCTCCTTTCATTGGACGTCCACTAAGTCATGAGTCTCATCCCAGGTCTAACAACCGCCATTTCAGTGTCCATCCTGTGCTTCCTCTCCCCAAGGCCATGGGTCCCGGCAGTCGGGGGCAGGTCAGTTCAGCCTGCTCCCACGTTGAGTCCGCTGGCAGGATAGCAGCCCTGACCTGAGGGGGAAACCTGTGGTCAAGCTACACAGCTCACAGTGGATGTCCTGAGAATTAATGAGCTAATGTCTGAGAAGGGCTACAGGTTCCTGTGGCACAAGGTGGCCAAAAACCATAAATCACTGTTCTAGCCAGAAACACAAACTCGGCTGCAGGTGGGCGTGCTAATTACTACCCATACCCTCCTCAATGTGTTCCTTCAAGGTCCATAAAAAATGTTTCCAAGAAATCAAGCGTGTTTCAATTGGCAAGCCCGACACCTGGAGCCCCTCAGGTGAGTGTAAAACTGCCCAAATTAGCCGGCTTCCCGACAGCTCTGTTCCCGGCCAGGGCACGGGCACCATGTATCGCCGGCAGCAGTTAAACTGCATACAACCCCTCGGAGTGAAGCCAATGTCCCTTCCGAAGGAACAGCCCTGCTCCTCAGATGATCTCCATCGGAACTGGTACCTTCCCCAAGGTCCTTCTCTTCATCACCTCCCTCCTCCCCTGCCTACAGGGGACTCTCTACGTGACCAGACCATGCAATCACACACACTAGGCGTTACCACTGGCCGCTCGCGGTAGAAAGACAGGAATTTCTACTCCCATATAGCGTTACGGTCTCAGTCTAGCATCAGACGGGGTAGAGCTGCCCGACAGGGTGACTGTGAGTAGGCATTGAGGCAACGGCAGTGATTTTTAAGGGGTTTTGTTTGCTTGTTTTCATTTTATTAAGAGATCACTTTATTGGGGACTCTTACAGCTCTTAAACGAACCCATACATCAGTTCTATCAGGGATATTTGTAGATATGTGGCCAACGTTATTGTGTAAACATTTACATTTTATTTGAGCCCTTGGTATCAGCTTCTCTTTTTTCCTTCCCCCCTACCACCCTCAAGATCCCTTGATAAATTATAAATCTATGATACTAATAAATCATTATAAATGATAAATGAAATTATTTTCATATCTTACAATGACCCCTGTCTCCCTTCCCCCCACAGTTTCTGTTGCTCATCCCAGGGCAGGGGAGGGGGAGTGAATGTGTCAATCATTGTGATCCTTTTCCCCTTCCTCCCCCTCTCTCTCCACCTTCTTCCTACTCTCATTCCTGTTCCTGGGTTTTTGTTTTTGTTTTGTTTTTTTTTTAAGACAATCGCAGGCAGCCTTGAGTGGCACAGATAGGTAACACACCTGTCTGCTCATCAAAAAGATCTGTATCTTGGATCTTATATGTTGTCACCACAACACGCACGCACCCACGCACGAACACTTTCTAAAACCATTGTGGATCTTTCTTCTAACCGCTGAGATGTGGGTACTGAATACAATTGCTGATATCCCACTGAGAAACAGTCTGCAGCCTTAGCCCAAGGAGCTAGAAGAATTTACCAGATTTTGTATGTATTTCCTCCACTGTCAGGAAGAAGAGGCTAGGAGATGGAAAAGAAGTCTGTCCTTCCTTTTTTTCCCCTAAAGAAAGGTGGGTCCTGGACGATTTAATGAGTCTCTGCATTCTGCCGGTCACCTTCTTTCTGCAGACAGGCACAGAGCTGATGGGGACAGGAGACTCAACCTGAGTGGCTGAAAAGAACCTGTGCGGTCAAGTCCATCCTGATTCAGGGTGACTCGGGGTTAGAACCAGGGTGACTCGATGTTAGAACTGGTGGCTGACTGTAGGGAGGGGAGGGGAGGTCTGGACACGTCGAGACTCTAGCCCCATTCCTACTTCCCAGAACTGTTTCCTCACAAAGGTGCCACCTCCTAAGAGCCTGGACAACTTCTCTTCGTGGTGACCCAAAAAGACTCGAGTCAGGAAAGGCCGAGCTCCCCCGTTTGGAGTGCCTGTGCACCCTGGGTCTGGTTACAAAGAATGTGTAATGCCAAGAAGCTGCCGGTGCCAGCCCACAAGACTCTTGCTCCATGGCACTAGGCGCACGGCCAAAGGAAAAGCAGTTCTCAGAGTCTGACCTCACCAGCCAACGAATCATAAAGGCATCAAGGTACGCCATGCCCAGTCAAAAAGTACAACTCTTTATTACCAAACAGACCTAAATGCACAGTGCCTGTCTGATGGCCTGTCCTCGGCCCACACGGTCTGCAGGCAGTGCCTCCATGGGGCTTGCCCCGCCCAAAGAATAATGCTGTACTCTTCCATTCAGACCACGTCCAAGCGGCAGTTGGAGCGCCAAAGGTGTGCTCCTTTTCAAGGTTCTTTGAGCTTGAAGACAGACGGGAGTCTGAAGGGATAAGCTCAAAGTTGGATAGGATAAGGTGCCCCAACACAATGCTCGAAGACCCATCTCGGGTGCCTTTGAAGAACAAGCAACACAGGATCAACGATCCTGGCCTCCTCCTCCTCACTGATGTCCCCCATGTTCTTAAAACATCTTCCTAATAGGCCGCTGTGATTGTCCTGCGTCCTTCAAGAGAATCTAGCAAGATGACTACTCTTGGAGCCCCAAAGCAATGGCTATCCATCTTCTGAGCTGCCTTGAATCCAACTGGCCCAGCTCCTCTCCGCAGAAGCCACTGTTGAGATTGGACTTTTTTTCTTCGTCTCTTAAATATACCCTAACAGGATCAGGACAATTAACTTACAAAGAGAATTTGCCCACAGTCAGACACTCATGACAGAGACAATGCTTTTATTTTTTAGAAGAAACCTGTGCATGAAAGAACCGGAACATTTAAGAGAGAGACTTTTATATTCACCCTTCTACAGGTGAAAGTATTTGCACATGGCTAGCTGCAAACTGGCATTGGCTACTGCAATAAATCTACCTAGTTTGAAATGTAGTAGGGGCCTAAGGATTATAAATTTTAAAACTTAAAAGTACAGAAAGGTAGTAAAGAAAGAGAAAAACCTGATAGATGTCTCAACACTCCATCTCTGATAACGCCTTAATACTCACAGTGAAGAAAGTATTTTTTAGAATAATGAAAATTCAGAAGGTCCCTCAAGCATTTATACACTAAAGCCCAACAGACTATTTAAACAAAAGGAGAGCTGTTGATATGCTTACACTAGGACTTGAGGAATGTCGACTACTTCAGAATCAATCAAGAATAGCTAAAAATTTTCCCCCAAATTCCAAAGATAATATCAACCTGGAAGGTTTAAGTTACTCTGTCTATTTTCAAAAAACATGGAAATCACACATTATCACCTAAAATCAGAAACTATATCTTTGTCTTTGGAAATATGTTCCAAATGGTAAGTTTCCAGTATTTTCCCTAATGGTGGATGCATTACTAAATTTTAAATGAAACGTGCTATAATTATCCTTTACTCTAAGTACATTTTAAATAGTCATGAAAAATCAAAAAGACATAACAAATCAATCTATAAAACATGACACATGTGAGTAACAATATAAAGTCACAAATTAATATACGAAACTCACTAAAAATTGTTGAGTTAAAACCAAAGACTAATTCTGTCAGCTTCCACGAGTTCTGGAGAACTCAAAAGCTATTTCCTATGTTCAGAGGGGGAGGCTTCGAAAGAACTATGAGAAAATGGAGTTAATGAAATAGAGATAATGAAAGTTTACTGTGTGACAATGGCTGGAAAAGCTCACGGCAGCCATTTGAGGTGCAATGATTGGTCTCTCCCTATCCAGAGGAAAAAAGTGATGAAAATCAAAAGACAAATGGTAATAACCATTGGTCCATAATTATGGACCAGACAAGCACACGTCTCCACAACCCTGACAGCAGAAGAAGTAGATGGTGCCCAGCTACCACTCCCAGCTTCTCTGAAGGAGGTATTGGAAGGTCTTGGGCAGTGAGATAAAAGTCGGGAACAGAGTTCAACATCAGAAGACAGGCGGGCAGGACCCTCAAGACCATGGCTCTTAGTCATCTTTCAAGTTTGCAACTGAACCACCATTTGAAAAAGAAACCATTTCAGACCAAAGGGCGAGATAGCTTCCCCAAGGACAAAGCTCAGAGGATGAAGAAAGAAGACAAAGACAGACTGTGCAGGACAGATGATCGGCTCTGCAAACCCAATTCTAATTCACCACAGAAGTGTCAAAGAAAAGATAATGGAGCTCTTCCACAGCTTTTTCAGCCCCTTCCTACATACTGCCCACTCTTCCCACACCCTTGAACACACTCAACTTTAAAGGTTGGACCAAAAAATAGCTTTCTGTACATACTGTTTAAGTTGAGCAGCTTGAACATGTACAGAGTCTAATAAATTTCCCGAAGGGAAATATTTGTTAAAAGCAAACTATCCAAAAGTAAAATACACCACATGAGCCTGATTAAGAACAGTTTATTTCTCACTACATAAATGTTATCAAACTAGCTTTCCAAAATATCATTTTGATATTGTAAATCAAGTTAAAAGGTATTAAAATCCCCAAACTTGCAATTCTACCTTTCTTTAGAGAATATATGAGTTCTAAGGTTTGGGTTCTTTTAATGATATAAATATGAAGCTCCCTTCATTTGAGAATTAAAATTGCTTACCAATTCTTCTCCATTGTTTTTCCCTGATTTAACTGCCACTTGAGCGCTCGATTCATATAAAAAGGACAGCCAAACAGTCGTCGTGACAGGGAGAAGACACCAAGTACAACAAATATTTTGCATGCAGATAAGAAGGGTCAAAATGCTCTGGCTAAAAAGAAGCTGCCTCCACTCCTTTCCAGAACCAGGTTGTATGATTAACCAGGCAGGGCTCTCATGACCACGACCTGCTGCTCTGACGGGGAGCTGGGAGACACAAGGCGCCAGGAGGCCACCAGACAGATGCCTCTGCGGACACGGAACTTCCTGTCTAGTTGAGGAAAGAAAGTAGGAGCCTACTGCCAACAATACACTCACAGAAAACAGATGACTGGTGTTGAAGTGAAGAATACAACGCCCTTTTAAAGACATTTTCTCTTCTCTGCCTGAACAAAATGACAATGGCAACTCAAAAAAAAAAAAAAAGGTGTAGAAGGCTTAGAGGAGGAGGATGGTAAGTGGGTGGTGATGATGCGGAAATCATTTTTGAAAGTGGCCTAACTTGAAGAATGCAATCCACGTCACTGTCTCGTACATGTCGAAAATGCTCCAATGGTGCATATTTCACTGTGCATACTTTCACCACAAAGATAACATTACTTACCATAATAAACATCACTAGATTACACACAAATAGATTTTACATATGCTGTCAACTAACAAAATGTATACTTAGCGGTGAAGCTATCGTCATGGTACAGGAGGCTCTTGGAGAGATGGCTGAAGAAGTGAGACTTGACCTTCAATTGACTTTGAAAGATGAGTATGAGGGGGTTCGACAGGAAAGACGTCCAACAAATGTTCTGAAAACACTAACCAGACCTAGTGGCAGCTACAAAAGTTGGTACGGGTCCTGGTGGACACTAAGCGGAGGCTAGAATGGGAGCTACAGTGCCGTCGGCGCCTGGACTTGGGCAAGGGGGATGGGGGTGGGATTGCTGGAAGAGGAGAGAAGAGTGCATGTTGTCGGGGCTGCAGTCATTTCTGACATCAGTGCATCAAGGGAGCAAGCGTTAGGGCTGAGAGCTGTTCTAAGAGTCTGAGGGTGGGAGCTGAGGACAGCCATCAGAGATAAAGGATGCTGTGAGATGTCATGGGTCAGGTCCAACTCATCTGATCCCGACCCCAGCAAAGCAGTAGGGCAGAGAACTGTCCCTGTGGGGGCAGTCTCCGAGACTGTAACTTTTTACAGGAGTAAAAGGTCTCCTCTTACTGCCTCGGACGAGCTGGTGGTTTCCAACTGTTGAGTGGGTGGTTGGCCATCTGCGATGGGACCAAGACCCCAACTCACAGCAACCCTAGCTATGAAAGAAGGGACACACACGGGTCCGCCCAAGAACATCCTTACACTCGCTGCCTTAGTGGCAGCCAATGGCAGTCCATCTCCTGGAGCGTCCAGCCTCAGTCGATATATTTCGAGGGCAAAAGGACTTCAGCTAATCCAGCATGTCTGGTGGTCACACCGAGCTGATACTATTGATCCTGAGTGAGAAGAAGGCTCGTGCTGTTGTTGGGGGGCTGTCTGTGCTGATTCACAGACTCCACGTAACAGAACAGACCTGCCCTGCGGGGTTTCCCTGGCAGAGAGCTTCAGCTTCAGGAGGCTGACAGCACCGAGTCTTTCTCCCTCAAAGTCACTGGGTTTTGCAAACCACCCATCCTGCAGTTAACATCCACCTGCTTACCCGTGGGTTAACCAGGTTAAAGGTCCAGTTAATTTTTCAAAACTATATCTAACTACCATATTGTTCCCAATATGGGAACACTACCATTCTGTTCCCTATATATTTCTTAAGTCCTTTAAGAAAACTCACAGAGACACTTCAAACCCAGTCAGAACTAGACTCAAAAGTGCAAGGTCACATGGCATTCTGCAGCCTGGCTCTTACAGCTAGAAAGAATAAACACAGAAGTTATTTGAGTTTCATCATTTAAAATGGCATACTTCTTTAAAACTGTCAAGAGAAATAAATGGGCTTCTCAAAAGGGATTTCACACTGAGCATAGATTACCCAGCAAAATCTGGGTGCTTCTATTCTGGGTAGCTATCCATCCAAGATGGGTTTTACATTTGAGAACTCTAATATTCAGTGTCTTCATTTAAAATATGATCTTTGACATACAAAAGATATTTGTATATTTCAGTACACTACTAAGAGCATTTTGTACAACACTATGTAAACACATACATACCAGAGACCCCCCCCCCTAAAAAAAATACTGTTTAATACCATTTAGTCCCTTGTTGACCCTGACCCCTGCACTAACAAAAGGGACACAAAGTCAACGCGTTCAGCAGCAGCTGGGACAACCTTACAACTCTGTTCAAAAGGGAAAGTGCGCACTCGCGCACTCGGCCATTCTTTATTTTTCTTACCCTCTGCTCCCTGCTCTACTTGTCACAGAACTGTGCTCCCCACCAGTCACTCTAGGGAAGCACCCACACCTTAGAACAGTCCACCTGGTGAGATCAAAAGGGCAGCCAGCATTGACCGAAGGACAAAGGTCAGGAGGGTTAGGAAACCAGGGGGGATGGAAACCGGAAACACAGGGTTCCCTAAGGCTACTTGGAAGGGGATGCAATCGATGAGGCGAAACGATGTGTGCCGAGTCTACAATGGAAAATTCACCTGCTCTGTAAACTTACACCCAACTCACAAAGGGGTGTGTGTGTGTGTGTGTGTGTGTGTGTGTGTGTAGTGTGTGTTGTTCCTCAGCATTCAAACACCTCCTCCCTTTTGTCTCACTCCACGTTCTCTAACGGAGGCTTTGGGTGTACTGACCAGCTGAACCTCCCTCTCAGTTTGGATGGCGGCATCTCCAACAGTGGCCAGCCCCATCAGCCTCCAACTGCACCTGGTGTGTCTTCTCTGTACCTCCAGCTCCCACAATCACATGAGCCAGAAATTTGGGAGTCATCCAGGCGTCCCTCAAAGTGTTTACAGTGGGGAACTGATCCAATCATGGGAAAGGCTAAGTGCACACAAATGCTCACCACAGTGGTTTTTGATGACGAGGAAGGGGCAGAGTGACACAGGTACTTAATAACAAAGGGATGTTTCAGGACTTCACAGGACTTGATGGGACACTATGCAATCACACCATGGATGACCAAAGCCAGTAGCAGCACAGAAAACGCATGTACTCCCGTGCAGTCAAACTAAAACTACCTACATAAGGATGTTGGGAAGGAGTGGTGGAGCTTGCAAAATGTGGTGAGCAGAATTCACGACCCTGCACTGTACACACAGAAATCACAACTGTCTTGTTTTCCATATTTCATCACAATAAACTTCACAAAAAGAAATACATAGACTGGACAAAAGTAGGCCCAAATGACCCTCATTGCTCTATTAGGGTAGGAAGTTACTGACTAGATGGCGCTGGTGGTAGTTCAGAGACAGGATTCTCACCTTGTATCCCGCCGCAGCCAATGTACCTCATCACCGGCCACCCAACCCAACCCACCCCACCCCACCCCACCCCCAGAGGCTTACTTGCATGCTGCTCAGACGCTTGCTGAACAAGCTGCAGCAGCAGCTCCGCTCTGTACTGGACTAGTCAGAAAGGCCTGGGCGGTCATCTGCTGCCCACACGCAGCCCGTGAAAGAAGAAGCCCTACAGAAAGACAACAATCCAGTCCCCAGCAGGCTCTTGGGGCACACACAAGATCAGGCCTGGTCCTTCTTCAGGCCTCAGATGGCGTCATCGTAAGTCAGAGGCGGGTTACTGGCAAGTAGCCACCCCCAACGGCTAATTGATGTACTTCTTAGCTCTTTCTCAAAAGTTTCTGTGCTGTGCTGAAGATGGTTCTCTCGTCCAAAACGTCCGGAGGAGGGCTCTAATCATCTCAAACCTTCTCAACTGCTTGTGGAGTGTCTCATCAGCTGCCCCTCCCTGTTACATCTGTTGCTACACCCGGCATCATGAACATTTCCCCCGAAGCCCATTATACTTGAAGCTCTCAGCATGAGACCCTAAAAATTGACTAATTCTCTGAGAAACTCCCCTGGACATAACAACAGCTGTGTGACTGCCGAACTGGGCCCCCCACATCGGCCACTGCTATTAACTGTTCCAGAAAGAAAAGATCACCACACACAGGCTGGTGCCAAGAGGGCAATTGTAAGGGTAGCTGCTCTGGACTGGATGGCTGACGGGTTCTCCGACAGCCTGGTGGGAAAGGAGCTCCAAAACAAAGAAAGTATCTTCACCTCTCTCTTAGAGGGAGGGTTAGGGTCCAAACACCAGCTCATTATGCAAATCCAGGCATCCATCGTGAAAAAAAGGATGGAGGGGGCTGAGCCCCGGTGGCGGAGTGGTTGAGTGCGGGACTGCAGCCCACTGGGTTGGCGGTTCAAATCCAGCGGCAGCTCTCCAGGAACAAGGCTGGGCCTCCTACTCCCAACAGAGGGCAGTGATGCCCACGATCCCCCCCCCCCGCAAAAAAAAAAAGAAAAAAACGGATGGAGGATGCATACCCAGCTACTGACTTGCCAGATAACTGAGAATTCGGGCTAAGCCAATGGACGAGAACTTACACCATTACAACTTTAACCTGTCTCAAACCACAGCATGTGTGACTGTTGAGTACCAGGTAGTAAGGTTGAGGTTTGAAAACTATAGTTACATGCAAAACTGTAAAAGATGCCAGATAAATGAGAGTCAAATAACGACAGTAGATGTGGTCAAGTAAACCAGACACAAAATCAGTTTTTGGACTACTGCTATTTTACTAAAAAGTAGGATATATGTTTTCTAATGTAAAGGTGTCCTCTGATGAATATTTTTCAAAAGCCACTCTTCACCTTTATAGTACATCTATTGAACACATCCAGACCTAAATACAATAATATTTAATAGAAGATGAAAACTATAATGCCTATTTATGTTACATTACTTATTAGTCAAATTAGGCATTTGTGGAAGAAAACAAGAAAACTATGTAATTGTAGAGTAAGATTTGGGAAAGTGTCCCCTTTTCCCCATTTATTTAAATGTTCTCAGCTAAGTCTTATATTCCACAGAACTGCTATATAATTCGGCAGTGTCACTATCTAGAATCTGTACCAAGAAATAAAGAATTCTACACGAACAGGTATTTGCACACCCTTGTCTATCCACAGTGGCAAAAAGATGGAAGCAACCAGAAGGCCTACTTGTGGAGGTCTGGCTACATAAACTGGTACATCTATATGTGGATACAGATGATTCTCTAGAAAAGCAACCATGAAACTCTCAAACACTTTGTGTCAAGGCCCCAGTTGAAAGATATAATGTGCAGAAAAGTGAGTGGATCTCCTAAAAACAAATACTGCATTTGACACTATTACAGAAGAAAAACAAAACAAAAAAAAAAAAAACAAACACAAGATAAATGGCTTTCTCCCCCAAAGAAACAAACTTCAAAGACTACAGGGAAGGAGTTGGGGGGAGGAGGGGGAGGGGAGGGGGAGAAAAGAAGGGAGAGGGGGAGAGGGGATCATTGTCATTTCAACATGAGGATCTCTGCATCACAGAACAAGTCACCCAGTCCAGTGCCACCTCAAGAGTCAGGGGGTGAGGCAGTGCGCTGCAAGCCACCGGTCAGCAGTTAAAAACCACCCGCCTCTTCACGGAAGACACACTGGCCTGTCAACGTCCATCATCGATGCGTCTCAGAAATGCAGAGAGGCAATCAGACCCGTCCTCCGACAGGGTCACAGTGAGTCACCATTGGCTCCATGGCGGTGACCTTGGTCTGGGCCTGGTTTCCTCTGACTTGGGTCCACCATCTGCATCCAGAATCTCCCTATCCTTTTTCTTCTTTGAAATGCATGTCCACATTATTTTGAAAGATTTACAATGCACCACTGCTAAAGGTAGATTTCTACGGTTGCGGCAAGCCGAGCGCTCAGTAGATTTCTACATGTCAAGCGAACCTTTGCAAAAAAGTGCATTTCTCCCTCCACAAGGAACCCGAAAGAAAAGCTCATTCAGCTTTTCATGAAAGTAGATAGAATTAATGGGCTTGTGGTGAACATTTGGCCTGGTTTTCTTTATAAAAATCTATTTCAATAATTTTTCAGAGTTCAGTTCTAGTTGGAGGAAGTCTTCAAATTAGATACGTTCCAAGGTAGTCCTCAGCCCCACAGACCACAGACTTGAACTTGAGTTCGTCTTCAGCCTCCCCTTCCTTCTCAGTGTCCAGGTCTCTCTGGCTTCCTGATCTCTCTGAGAAGTCACCACCACCCCCACCACCACTCAAGTTAGTAAGTAAATACATCTAGATGTGAATAAATAAAAGGCAATTGAATTTAGTCTTTTTGAGGGTAAAAATTCTATTTGTCTAATGTCATCAATAAAAGCAGGAAATGAAATTTACCCAACACTGTAACAGGAAGACAGGAACGCCATCATTGCAGGGTGACAGAAAAAGAAAGTGCAGGCACTGCCAGGAAAGGTCCAACAGAAAGAGAGATGGCTCTTCCTGGGTTTCTGGGATGCACTGACAGCTCCACCTGGAGCAGACACCCTCATCCTTGTCCCCAGGGGTAGTGGGCAAGTGTAAGCCACTGAGGATAGCAGCCCAACACAGAAGCCACCGCAGCATCAGGCTCCTTAAAAAAACCAAGCCGTTTTCTAAAGGAGGGGAAGTAGGAGGCGAACTGAAGAGTTGGGGAACAGAATGCCAGGGGAAACAAAAGGGAAAATCATGGCGGAAAAACCTTCAGAGAATGGTTTCACCAGAAGCAACTTCTCCCAGGGAGTTGAGGGTACCTTCCTCTACAGACTTTTTGGGGGGCATTATGTATTTATTTTTGCTTTTTGTTTTAAATCATTTTATTGCAGCTCCTACAACTCTTATCATAATCCATATATAGATCCATTATGTCAAGCACATTTTATATCTATTGCCATCATCATTCTCAAAACATGTGCCTTCTGCTTGAGCCAGTGGTATCAGCTTATTTTCCCCTCCCTCCCCACTTCCTCTCCATCATGAACTCTTGATAATTTATAAATTATTATTACTTCATCATATCTCACATTGTCCGATGTCTCCCTTCACCCACTTCCCTGTTGTTCATACC
Source organism: Nesogale talazaci (assembly GCA_004026705.1). Lineage (NCBI taxonomy): Eukaryota > Metazoa > Chordata > Mammalia > Afrosoricida > Tenrecidae > Nesogale > Nesogale talazaci. Next base: position 73,171 of record PVJH01007067.1, on the reverse strand, counting down.
CCGGGAGGAGATTATATGTAGAACCTTATAATCGGTTCCCCCTTTCTACTCCACCCTCCCTCCATCCTCCCGGTGTTGCCACTCTCACCTCTGGTCCTGAAGGGATCATCTGTCCTAGATTCCCTATGTTTCCAGTTTCAGTTTGTACCAGTGTACATCCTCCGGTCTAGCCAGATTTGTAAGGTACAATTGGAATCCTGATGGGGTGGAGGGAGCATTGAGGAACTTTAGAAACTAGAGGAAAATTGTATGTTTCATTATTGTTACACTGTACACTGACTGGCTCGGCTTGTCTCCTCTGCGGGACCCTTATTAAAGGGATGTCTAGCTGCCTACACATGGGCTTTGGGTCCCCACTCTGCACTGTCCCTCATTTTCAATGATATGATTTTTTTGTTGTTCTCTGATCCCTTCGACCGCTACAGACTTTGAAGATGATTGCATTTCTGCAGCTGGAAGTGTCCCCAACCTGCGGTGACCGCCGTCACAGCAGCCAGCACACGGCTCCCCAGTCGCCTTCCGCCCCACTTGACTCCACCCACCCTTTCTTTCTTCAAATGGTGTCATTATAAACACAGAATTAACATGACCAGATTAGAGAACATAAATCACTGCAATCCACCATGCTAACGCATGTGGACGCATGCTAACGCAGCGCTAACGCACTGTTCATTTTTTGATATGGTTCTCTGCCACCTTTCTTCCCACGGATTGTTGGAAAGAAAAACTGGAGCCCCAAATTCAATCATCAACAACGGGTGCTGATCACATTCTACAAAGTAGATGCGTCTGTGTAAGGGGCCCAGGTGGTTAGAAAATGTTTGGGCTACTAACTCCAAGGTCAGTAGTTCAAAGTCACCATCGACTCTTGAGGGCTTTCTACTGCAATAAAGAGTTTCGGTCTTGGGCTGAGCCCTGGTGGGATAGTGGTTGAGTGCGGGACTGCGGCCCCCAGGCTTGGCGGTTCAAATCCAGTAGCGGCTCTCAGGAGCAGCACTGGGTAGCTCCCACGACCATCAGAGGCAGTGATGCCCCCCCAAAAAAAGAGTTCCAGTCTTGGAAACCCCCAAGGGCAGTTTCACTCTGTTCAATAGGGTCACCATGAGTGGCATCCACTGGAAGGCCGTGAATTTGAGGGAGAGGTGGAGGAGGAGAAAGGAAGCCAGGAAGAGTAACAGGAGTAACGACCAGAGAACTAGTAAGCCGAGGAGTCAAGTTTCAAAACCAGTACATTCTCCAAAGCGCAAGTCACTGACAATTTCCAAAATCCTCACGGCATCACTACTGCCCCCCAACATCCAACGTCTCGCACCCATCCCCACCTCACTACACATTCTGAGCCCTAGGGAGGTGGGAGGGGGGCGGTGTTTGGAGAGGGTGAGAGAGGTGTCGGAATAAATGGTCAGGAGGTGCCTGTGGGCAAGACCCTCACAGGGAGGGCAGCAAGTTCTTCTCTCCGAATCAGAGCAAGGGTCCAGTCCACTAGGAAAAGCACCCGATTGCCGGCTGCTGCACCACAAGGAAACTTAGGGGTGAACTTTACAAACACGTGCAAGCTGAAGAGCATTTTCATGGACAAGGAACACGTCAGGCGGGTACTAAACAACTTCATTCACAATGGCCACAAAGCATCTGGCCATAAATCTAATTTAAGCTGTAAAAGAGTTTCCATCAGAAAACTTTTTAAAAAATGTAACGATGGGTAAAAAAGTTCTAACTAGAAAAAGGTCTGCTGTCTCCACACAGGAAGCCCGGAAACTGTCAAGATGTCAGTTCTCCCAGAATTTCCATAGAGATGCAATGCAATCCTAGAACACAGGTACAGACTCCTAAGCCCCAGCTTGGAGAACACGTGCACATCCCCTGGTGTGGAGGAAGGCTCGTTTCCACCATGAGAGGGGCTTGTGATGCAGCAACTGGCAGAGCTATGGGAAAGGGCACTGTGTGTCAAGTCCAGAGGGTTGAGTCTTTCACATGCCGGGAGTGTGACTGTGAGCAGGTTATACGACCTGTTTCAAATGTGCTCTCTCGTTGTAAGTTCTGGAGCCTGGCCGGTACTGGATGTCCTCAAGACTAGCACCAGCTGGGAGGGCCGGGGCGGTGGGCACAGAGCTTGTGGATGAAGAACGGCAAGTGAGGTCGACGCAGGAGGGCTCTTGTCTCTACCCGGGTGACCGGGCACCAGAAAGCCCACACTCCCGTCCTTCCTTTCCAGCACCCTCTGATTTCTGTGGGAGCAGTGCTCTGTGAGGGAGCCCCGGGGACAGAGAGGCTACCCATCTGGCTGCTAACCATGGATCCAGGAGGAGACGGAGCTCCTTTACGATCACACAAACAAACAACTCTGCCCTTGCGTCCATGCTGGCTCACAGCGACCCTAGAGAATCAGGGAGAACTGCCTCCGGGAGTTTCTCAGACTGTAACTGTTTACGGCACAGAAAGTCCCACTGTCTCCCTCAGAGACAAGGGTGGTTTCAAACTGCTCATCTAGTGGATCGCAGCCCAGACCACAACCACTCACAGAGCAACACCAAAAACACCGCACTGTCATCCACTGCGGCTGACTCGTCATGGCAGCCCTAGAGGGCAGGGTAGAACTGACCCAGCGAGTGTCCAGGCCTGTGCGTGTCAACCTTGACGGGAATACGAAGCCCTGTGTTTCGCACTTGGAGTGGCTGGCAGTTTCAAACTGTTGACCATGCAGTTAGCAGCCCGGCGGGTAGCCTCTGTCCCCGGGGCTCCCTCACAGAGCAGTGCTCCCACAGACATCAGAGGAACATGGAAAGGAAGGACGGGAGTGTGAGTTTTCTGGTGCCCCGGTCACCCGGGTAGAGACATGAGCATATACTAGCTCCCTCTTGAAGATCCCAAGTCCCAAACAAAAGCCATTTTGCAAAGAAGCCCAGTTTAAAAAAAACAAACAAACAAAGAGTGAGCCCAGGAATTTCAACCCTAAGAACTCTTCCCACCTCATCTGCCCCTCCTTCAACACCTACAAATTTTAGGTAATTTTTTCCCCAACTACTACGAGATGCTGCGAGCCCGGAGCCTAACAACAACAACAAGATAAATGCTGAACTCATTGCCGCTGAGGCCACTCTTCCTCAAAAGTCTGCACCAGAATGGGCTCCTGAGCATTGGAGAGTGTTAGAGAGCAGTCAGCCAAATGGCAGGACTGGAAATTGAACCATAAAACAGGAAAATAGTTGAGGCTTCTGCATTCACAAAACAGTCACTGCCATCGTGCCTCTTTCTGACTCCCAGTGAGTCCACATGATGGGGTGGAATGTCCCTGTGGCTTTCCAAAACTGCATCTCTTTATGGGAGCAGAGAGCCTTGTCTTGCCCTAAATTGAGAATTTGAAATCAAATACTGATCAAACAGGTTCTGGCTTTAAAGAAGGTGGAAAATGGGTACAAAATTGGGCAAAATCAAATGGCATGAGATGAATTCAAATATGCAAATGAAAGGCTTTTCAGAGATTATCCAATTACGAATCTGCACAAGTCCTTTAAAGATAACATCCAAAGGGCTAGCCTCTCCTGCCGCCAATGCTGCAAGATTACTAAAGTAAACATATCCAGGATCTAACTCAATATAGCAATTCAGATACTTATATAATAGCCTCTATACTCCCTGAAGATTTCAGCAAGTTAGAACTTTTTGCTATATGACTCAATACATCAAACGGAGGGCAGCACTCTAAGCAGATTGCCAGACGATGACAAAATAAGTCGCCATGCAAACTGGCGCAAGCCCAGGTATAAGAAGTTAAGCTTTCCTGGAAGCATTTAGGCTGTGCCTCAGAAATGAAACAGGGCCTAGCCCTTTGGAAGTTCTTTCCAAGGAAAAAATAATCAGCTGGGAATCAAAGAACATTTGCAATCTGAACACTGCAAATAACAGGCTAAGGTGTGCTAAGAAGGAAAGGCCTTCAAATTCAAACACATTCTAGAGTAAAACCAATCTCGTGGCCATCCAGACAATTCTGACACAGATCGACCCTGCTGGACAGGGTAAGACTGCCCTTATGCCTGTCCAAGGCTGTCAATCTTTACAGGAGATGTTTGCCCCCACAAAGCAGGTGACAGGCTGGAACTGCTGGCCTAGCACTTAACAGTCCAACCTGTACCCACTACACCAGCAGGGCACCTTGTACCATGGGAAAAAACTTCCCTGCCATCGAGTCAACTCTGATTCACAGCGCCCCTGCTGAACTGGGTAGAATGTCGCTGCCTATGGGTTCCTAAGACTCTAACGCTTTCTCCCAGTTAGCAAAGCGTACCCCACTACACTATCAGGGCTCCTCAGTCACCGTACAAAGAGTCCTTTTATTAAGCTTAAACAGGTCAATGATAAGACTAATCAATCAGATGAAGGAAACCATCAATAAGAGGTCAATCGAGTGTGGCCATGGAGTTAATTACAGCCTATGGGAAACAACGGAAATCACCACAAAACCATGACCATCGTTGCTACAGGTGGGCCTATGGAAGTAGGGAAAGAGCCTTGTTCCGGATGTGTACCCAACTTCGGGTGTAAAAGGGGCACCACCTGACTGCCCGGACCTGTAGTCTGATTATGGTTCCTGCCTATGGGGTCTGCCAGAATCATAGCTGTTGCACCCCAACTTTTCAGAGGCCACCGACTATTGTCCGTCAGTCATTCAGGACAGCCTCAGGCAAGAGTGCCTGCCCCTCCCAGGGCTGGCCCGATCATTGTTGTCACTTTCAAACACACTGCCGAAACTTGGGGCTCTCAATCTGTGGCTTCAACCTGTGGGTCGCAACCCCTTTGAGGATCTAACAGCCCTTTCACAGGGTGTGGGGTTAATTTAAGCCTTTTCCACAACTCTCTCTCCTTGCAAGTTTTCCCAAGCATTAGCGCTTACTTGCCAACACAAGGAGAGAGACAGGACGCTTTCAGTCAGTCAGATAGTCTGGCTGGGCCTGTTAGAGACAATAGAGTACTGCTCCCTGAAGGCTTTCAGTCATTAGTCTGGTCCCTATAGGTGGGGTTCTCACCTACTGATAACGGTTTCTATGAAGAGCCAGAGAACAAATCAAACCTGTTGGGTGATATCCAAAGTCGGCCTGCCATCATGAGTCTGGGGCCCGCCCTTCTTGTCCCATGCTTACCCTATCCCTCCCCTTCCCATCTCCTGTGACGTGAGGTTACCTGTAACTGCACCCCCCAAATGAATATGAGCCTTGGTCAGCAGCACTCTCCCGGTCACCTCTCCTCCCCCAACGCCTCCCTTTCCCCCTGCCCTCTTCTCTTGCCCTCTCTCCACTTGGACCACCAGGCGCAGCTGAGGTGAGCATATGTCTGACGCCCTATTTCTCTCTCTCTTATCTCCGCTGACCTTACTGTCACCTTCACTATAATCATCATGGCTGTACAATTGCACCCACCAGACATGTGACCGTATGTTGAGGGCTGGTTCCCCTGACAACAGGTGCCCTCCGATTCACACAGTAGCAAATGTAGCAACAAACATAATCTTATGCTTGGGTGGTCACCCCAACATGGACCTGGATTAAAGGGTCTTGGCGTTAAGAAGACTGAGAACCACTGGCCTAAGGGCAAAACTGCCACTTTCTACCACAGCTGGTTCAAGATAGAAAGGATTTGGAATTTACACCAAGACTCAAAATGGAATGAGGGTTCCTGCTGAAATGGCAGCCTTTCACAAACTAAGAAAATGAAAGAATGTAAAACAGTGCATACTTAAGTTCTAAAGGCCTCCAAACCACAGCTTCTGCCATCAAGTCAATTCTGATTCAGAGTGACCCTATTTCGGAGCAGAAAGGTTCATGGTTCTCCCTCTCAGAGAAGCTGATGGGTTTGAACTAGTAACCTTGCAGTGCAATGCTTATCTGGAAGTGTCACCAGGCCTCTCCATGCCACGTTTAAAAGGAAACAGGACTGAGAGAAGATGGAGAAAGTGAACGGGAGAAAATGTCAAGTGAGGCCAGCAGCAATTGTGCAGTCATGGGTTTGGAGGGGTTTGGCTTGGTTTGGTTTCCTCTTGCTTAACATATGTGAAAAATGCTTACATGAAACCAGTGAAAATGAGTGAGCCAATGATGTGTGTACACAGTATAACAAAAAAGAATCTGGCTCCATTGTTCCTTCAAGCCAATTTTCTAAGAACCCTCTAAGAATGCTTCTAAAATCCCATTTTTACTCGCTGTATGCAATTCTGAATTGTAGTCTAACAAAATGAGGGCAGCTGTGTAGTCTGAAAGCATCTTGAACCCTCAGTGGCTTGCGAGGGGCCCTCTCACACGTCTCCCCGCACCATCATGGAGAGTCAGGCCCCTGACATTTGTAGAAGCTGGTCATTGCTGCTTATTAGATACCAGAGAAAGAACTTCAATTTTCCCTGTGGCCAGTCCTCAATTTCTTAAACTGCCTATTTTAGAGGACTATAATTTTCATACCATTTTTTCCTTGCTCAGCGCCCAGGCTCTACAATGTCACTCTGGCCGTGTCACTCACACACGTCAGACCCTGGGCTCTGCCTGCGCGCCCAGCACTGCTCCCTGAGAGGATGCAGGTCCCAATCAGAGAAGCCCTGAAGCTCCCAGTCTAATTCTTGCGGAGAGCTCCATCGTGAGAAAAGCACGGATGACAAGACCAGGGAGGATAAGAGTTGTCACAGGCAGGGGCTGGCTCTCCAGCCTCGTGTGCTGAGCTGTCACTGTGTCACCTGCCACTCTGCTACTAGCAGGATGAATCTGTTTCCCTCACTGGAGGGGGGCGGGGAACCACAGCCTGTGACAGACAAGCACCAGGCCCAGGGCAAAAAGAGAAGCTGGGAGGCAAGTCAACCAGCTCCAGAGAAGTCGAGGCTGCCCAGTCGCGACAAAGGAAGCAAGCCAGGAAAGACAAAGACTGTCAGAAGGAACTTTGAACACAGCAGGCCTCAGTGAGACACCCTCCCCCCCCCCCATCCCCACCCATCCAAACAACACACTACAGCGGGTCAGTCTGCTGCCCAAGAACGTTTTTTTAAAGTGTTGAAAAGCAAAGATGTCACTTTGTGGACTAAGGTGCGCCTGACCCCAGCCCCAATATTTTCAATTGCCTTATATGCATGTGAAAGTTAGACACTGAGGGGCTGAGCCCCGGTGGCGTAGTGGTTGTGCGCGGGACTGGGGCCCACTGGGACGGAGGTTCAGTTCCAGCAGTGAGGCTGGGCCTCCTACTCCCACCACCGGAGAGCAGAGATGCCCCAAAAACAAAAACAAAAAAAAAAGAAAGTTAGACACTGAGGCATTCCAGCTATGGTCCTGGTGAATATTGAAAGGACCAAGGGCTGCCAGAAGAACAAACAAATTTGTCTTGGAAGAAGTACAACTAGAATGCTCCTCAGAGGCAAGGTAGCATGACTTCATCTCACTGCGTACTCTGAACATGTTGTCAGGAGAGACCAGTCCCTAGAGAAGAGCATCGTGCGTGGTAAAGCAGCAGGGCAGAGAGAGAGAGAGAGAGAGAGAGAGAGAGAGAGAGAGAGAGAAAGAGAGAGAGAGAGACCTTCCCCAAGAGGCGGTGGCAGTGGCTGCATGGTGAGGGGTCCAAACACAAGTGGGAAGACAGCTCAGGACCAGGCAGTATCTCCTTCAGCTGTACCCAGGCTGCCAAAACTGGGAACCACTCCCGGGCCCCTAACAAGGACAGAGCGAGCTCCTTCCACTGCCTGCACTATTAGAAAGCAGGGCATTGTTCTGGCAAGCCTGCAAGAACTCAAGCAGCTATGTGCCCTGGGCAAGATAACCACCTAGTCCCTTAGCTACAAGGATCTCCTGCTAAGAGATAATGGTGAGAATAAAGGAGCCCTGGTGTTGCTGTGGCTTAAGCCATAGACTATTAACTGTAAGGTCAGCCACTCAATCCCATCCGCAGCTCTGAAGACAGATGAGGCTGCCAAAAGGATTGAGTCTTGGGAACCCCATACAGCACTGCTCCCCTCCTCTGCCCTGGCCCTTGCATACAGTCTCTCATGTTGTGGTGCCCCTCAACCATCACAACATTTTTGTTGCTACGTCATAACTGTCATTTTGCTACTGTGATGAACCGTCACGTAAAATATCTGATACGCAGGGTGTATTTGCACTGCTACAAACTGAACATCATGAAAGCTAGTGATAAGTCACAAAAACAGTCTATAATTATATCTTGTGAAATATTTATTTCTAAAGAAAATAATTGAAATTTTGTCTTGAAGCATGGTATAGCATGGGGACCAATCTTCACACAGTGTACTCATATGTAGACGTATCTGCATGTGGGCGGACCCGCATGGAGACGGATAGAGGAGTGGTGTATCAATTCCTACGACCGTCAGAAATGTGTTTTCTGATGTCTTAGGTGACTCCTGTGAAAGGGTCATTTGACCCACAGGTTGAGAACCACTGCTATACAGGGACTCAACAAGTTAGAATGACTAGGAGGCAGTGGGTGGGAATGGGTTGGTTTGGTGGCATGGCATTTGGAACACTCAAGGAAGAGGCAAGCCTCGAGGTGCTCTACGCCGCGCCGCTGTATGGATGCACAGCTTCGAAAAGAAGCCCCATGGAGAGACTCCATTCAGACCTACAAGGGCACGGGGAGCCATGGGATTGCCTCAGTGGCAGTGGGTTTGGGTTCTGTTTCTTTGGTGAAGACTAAACAAAAACCACCTGTATAAAGTACCTGGTAAGGAGTCTGGCACAAAACCAGCTCCCAACACTTCATAAAAAAACAGAATGAGTGTCATAGAACACAATTTCATCCATTCATTCTTCTGGGTCTCAGCATGAGTTGTCTACGGAGCCTTTTAAAGGAAGCAAAAAATGGTGCCTTAAATCCATGCCCCAGTGTCAAAGTAGAACTGTGCCCCATGTGGTTTTCAATGGCTGTTTCTTCTTCAAATTACCCGTTCTTCCCAGGGACTGGGAAGATTCACCAGTAGTCTTTCACAGGTGAGCTCATGAACCATTGTGCCACGCAGAGGTCTTCTCTAAGGACGTGACCTACCCACAGGATCAGCAGTGTGAAACCACCAGCTGCTGCAAAGGAGAAGATGAGACTTTCCACTCCCCTAAAGGGTTACCGCTGCCATTCCCAACAACCCTATGCAGCCTTCCCCAATCTGTGGATCTTTACCACAGCAGAAAGCTTCAACATTCTCCTGAGAAGTGACTGGTGGGTTTGAACAGCCAGTCTTGTGGTTAGCAACCCAAAGCCTGAAGCATGCCATCATTAATATGACCAGTGGGGTTGCATCGATGGGCAGGCGGATGCCCCACCGTGATGGCACCATGTAGGAGGGCACCGACGGCCGGGTGCCTTCTGGCCTTGCTGCTCAGAAGCCCTTCTTCTCCCACGAAAACACTGTGTTCTCTCTATCCAAAAAGAGAGGGCCCCTCCTCTCCTGGGGCCTAGAATTCAAGAGGATGATGTCTCCTCACACGGAAACGACTCCCCCCACCCTTTCCCATCCTCAGAGGCTGGAAGCAAGGAGACGCAGGGCAGGCCTGGGCTGCCACCTGCATCTGCTTTCCTGCCCCTCTTGCCTGTTGGTTTTCAGCTTTGCTTTGTAGCACGTGTGGCTGTGGCCTCGGTTACCATAGCTGCCTGTCATTTTCTTCATTCCATCAAAATCCACTCTCTGGGCACCCAGATCCACTCAACTATTTGTTTGGGGGCATAATAGGTTTCCTTTATTTTTTTTTTAAAACCATTTTATTGGGGGCTCATACAGCTCTAATCGCAATATATACATGCATACTTTGTGTCAGTATTGACATCTTTTTCTGGGCCGCGTGAGGGGCCTTTCTTATTTTTAAAGGCATCTCCTGTGTTGCTAGAGAAGCCCTGGAGGCAGAGAGGGTTTGGGGTTGGGATGCATACACAAGGTGAGCAGTTCAAACCCAGCAGTCATTCGGTGGGAAGATGAGACTGTGTGTTCTCGTACACATGTACAAATATGGAAGCCCTACACAGCACTGCCGTGAGCTGCAGTCAATTCAGTGGCAATGAGTAGCGCAGTGCTGAGCCCTGGTGCACAGTGGTCACCCACCTGGCTGCTAACCAGTAGGCTAGAGGCTCAAACCGAGCAGAAGATTCACAGGAGAAAGATGTGGCCGTCTGCTGCCTAAGCAGGGAGGGACAGGCTTCTTCGGAAACCCCCTGAGGGAGAGCTCTGCTTTGTCCTCTGGGGTCCCAAGGAGTCAGGACCAAATACACAACAGATGTTTGCTTTAATGCAATGCACTGCTTCTTTGTAAAGCATTTTGCTTTGTTTTAATGCATTGCTAGAGCCCTGGGGCACCTCGATTTCTACTTGGTTACCAACGTAAGGGCCGGCATTTCAGATCCCTGAGTTGTTCTGTCTCCCTGGGGCGCTAGAGGAAACCTTTGGGGTGCGGTGATCTCCCTGATGGCAGGGAGTGGTTCTGTGGAAGAAAAGCACTGGCTCTGCTCCAGTAAAGAAGACAGCCTGGAACCCTCTGCGCGCAGGGCAGCTCTACTGTCACGCGGGGTCCGTCTGAGTCCACAGAGGCCCAAGGCACCCACAGCCACAGGCACCGCTTTCCAGCCGCTCCGTACTTATGAATAAAACACACCGACAACAGACAGGACAACCTACAAAAGGTTATAGGTACCAAATGTCCGCCGGCTGACGAATGGATAGACCAACATGGGATTTTCATAAAACAGAAAAGCATTCCCTCATACAAAGGAAGGAAGTGTGAGGGGGCTTTCAAACACACGTCAAAAAATGGAATTCAAAGATACTGGAATTTCTCCACAGGTATTTTCCAACCCCCTTGTACTGATCGATGCTACAAAGTGGCTCAACTTAGAAAGCATGTTCAGTAACAGAAGGCGGACACAAAAGGTCACAGGTTGTGTGACTCCATTCATGTGAGTTCTCCGTAACAGGCAAACCCACACTGCAGAAAGCAGGTCACTGGGAGCCAGGGGTTGGAGGATGCAGGAGGAGGAGGAGGAGGAGGAGGAGGACGGAGGAGGAAGAGGAGGAGGAGGAGGAGCAGATGGGAAGAAAATGCTACAACAGAAAAGGGGTTTGACTTTCAAGTGATGGAAATGTTTTGAGGTAGTTGCCCAATGTCATAAATGTACTAAATATCACCGAACTGTACCCTTTAAAATAGTTAAAATTGTGATTTTTGTTATATAAAAATTTTACAATTGTAAAAAATAAGCTGACCTAAAATAAAAAAGAAGTCCTAGTTTGAAATCATTAAATAGGGAAGGATTTTTTGTTTTCTAAAGTCTTATCTTAGAAATGCTGTGAGTCCTGCTGGCAGCGGGGCGAATGCCTCAGCTGCTACCTGCAAGGCCAGCAGTTCGAAATCACCAGCCTCTCGGGAGAGGGAGATTACGGCTTCCTATTCCCCATAAAGAGTTGAGCATCTCAGAAACCCACAGGATCTGTTCTACTCCGTCTTTACAGGGGCATTATGAATCCAAATGACTCAAGGGCAGTAAGACATCAGCTTGAGCTTGAAACAAAAACAAACTACTAATGGCTTTTCCAATTGCTGAAAAGCACTTCGAGAAGTCTATAAACAATTCATGCTGTCAGGTGTTAAAACCCACCCCACGCCTGCATTGGATGGCCACACCTGGGCCAACAGTCTGCAGCCTGTGGTCCAGCAGAGACACCTCCCTATCAAGCCCCCTCCCCACCCACCCTACACACACACCCCTCAGCCAGAGGCCACCTCGGTCAGCCTTTTCTGCCCACACCTAACCTAGTTCACTTCTCCGAGGGGAAGGGAGGAGCAGCCAAGCCAGCAGGGGAATGAGTTTTCCCACAGAGCTCAGAAATGTGGTGATCTCAGAGGATATGGTAAAGGAAGACCCTTGACACTTCCCTGAGGAAGAATGTCTTCTGAAAAAGGCTACTTACTGCCAGGACAAAAAGCATGTGCTGGGAAAATCTACGGGCTGCCGCTGTGTGTGTTTCCAATTCTGATGTCCCACTTCCTCTTTATAATCACATTCCTTCTCTGCTTATTGCTCTGCTACAAAGACACTCAGAGGCCCTGGGTCTCTCTGGTAAGCAGCAAAGTGCAGTGTCCTACTAAACACTTCAAGATAAAACGGACTAAAATAGATTTCAATAAATATAAATCGTTTGAAACTGCCCTTTCACCAATTTTTAAACATGTCCAAGAAATTATTTTTAAATGTCGGCAGCCTAACATTTTTTTTTAAATACAGTTTTGTTGGCTTAAAGATCATTCCTCCTAGTGATAGAAACATACAGCTTTTTGTGACGATATAATTTTAAGAATTATGTCATGTGTCTGGTCTTTCAGAGCAGATAGATGAATTCTAACTTTGTATCACTATATACTAGTTGAATGACCGTGAACAATCAATTAGCTTCTGTGACAGTTAATCGTCATATCCGAAAATACAAAAAAATCTGGCTCTCACTTCCTGCTTTTTAAAAGGATCACATACATGTGTGCATGCGTTAATTTGAACGTTTCAAAAGACTTATAAGTAATCAAATAGCTATTACCCTATTATCAATACACACACACACACACACACACACACGCCATACAGTGTACTACATTAAAGACCATAAACCTTGGAAACAGAGGGACTGAAGTTCAAATCTCACCTTTGACGTTTGCTACACATGGTATGAGGCACAAGTTACTTAACTTAGCATACTGTATTTCTCCAAGACTGTTTCAACTGTAAAAGGAGGAGATTTTACAGAACTGTTTAAGTACTATAACCTGCCTTATTGAGCTATTAATACTATATATATACAAACCACTTTGCACCTGGTAAACACTTACGAAATGATAGGTATAACTACTGTTGCAGGAGATCTGGTAGCCTAGTGGATTATGCGTGGGCTGCTAACCACAAGATCAGCAGTTCCAAACCACCAGCCACAATGAGGAGCTGATACCAAGGACTCAAGGAGAAAGAAAATGTGTTGAGAATGATGATGGCAACAAATGTGTAAGTGTGCTTGACACAATGGATGTGTGGATTGTGATGAGAATTGTATGAGCCCCCAACAAAATGATTTTAAAAACCAGTTACAGTCTTAGCAACCTACGGGGGGGGGGGGGGGGGGGGGGGGGGGGGGGGGGGGAGAAGGAGGGTACAGTGCTACCCTGTCTTACAGAACTGTTAGGGAGTCACAACAGACTCGATGGCAGTGGGTACTAGTATAATTACTGTTGAACTATTTGGTAAAAAATCCAACTGTCTATTGATAATAGTGGAATGGAGGGGGAAAGTGCATTTCTACGGAAAGGAACGAAAAAATAAAATTAAAACCCCACTGCTTTTGAGTTCTAGCGACCCAATACAGAGGTTCTGATGTTATATATCTGTATGGGAGCAGATAGTCTCACAGTTCTCCCACGGAGAGGTGAGTCGGTTTGAACTGCCAGCCTTCAAGCTAGCAGTCCAACACGTAAACAACAGCCAGAGGTCCTTCCCCACAAAGGAGGCAGACACTGAAAACAAGGACACTGTGAGAATATTTCTTGACCAAACACCACAACTGCCTCCTAACCAAATCTCCCATTTAGGTGGGGACTCCTTCCCCACTGCTGGGGCAGGGCCACTCCTCCACACTTTGCATAACTGTAGTAAAGGAAGGAAAGTGAGTCTCAACCCCAGGCTTGACAATGTGGTGATTCATTCCATCAAGGGGCACAGTCCATAGCACAGGTGGACACCTCGGTGGACATTCAGAACCGTAACTCCAGCTAGTGAGAATCTTTTATGCCTCTCTCCCGTAGCATTTTTATGCTTTGCAGTTCATTAATGGATGCCCGTGTGCCTACTAGAAAGGACTCCAACTGTGGTTGCTTTTGACAAAACAATTCACGACACAGAGGACATATGAAAGCACTAACAAAGAAGTCCCCTCCCACCCCATTGGCTGCCCATGGCTGCCCACGGTCCCATGTTTCACCAGGGAGGGTGCCACCGCCTTTCGGATGACAAACAGCTTGACAGTTGGCAATGGTCCCACTTCAACTTCATGTCGTGATGGTTCTTCAGGGCAAGCCCACCCTATTTCAGGTTATCCTGAAAATCTGACCACATCCCCCATTTTAAAAAGGCAAAGCTCCAGCAGTAGCAGTAGCGTGCACACAGTTCTTTTCCATTACCACTTAGCAAGCAGGAAACTTTTTTTCCTGAGTAAGCTCCTAATTTGCCGTCTAACATTAAATAAAACGCTGTCCACGTTGGTTTGGACAATGAGTGGCCGATGGGGTGCTTTGATGACAGATATCGGGCTTGTCAAAGGCAGCACCGAGTCCTTCCCCAGCAGGGCGACTACTATCCCTGAAAGTTTCCTTAATTATCACCCCGTAGTTCTAACCTCCACTCCAGCTTTGGGATCGTTCTACCAGCGTCCTAGAGTCACAAGCCATGAATGCCTGGCAATGTCGAGGTCCTCTCCCAAGTGGTGCTTGGAATTCTCCATTCAAAAACCACTCATCATTCCATCCAATGCGCCCAGGGTCAGCTTATCCTCTTGGGTTTCCTGATTCCAATCTAGTAAAGGGTAACTTAACAAATGCCTGACATTATTACATTCAGTTCCCCTCCCCACCCAAAAAAGAAAAAGATCCCACTCGCCACAATGGGCAGTGTTTTCTTTCTTATTCCAGACGATCCACTGGGGAGAAAGGCATGCCCTACCAGGCAGCCAGGACTCCCTCCACACTAAAAACCCCAACGTGCGTGTGCGCGCACGGGGTTTTCTGGCAAAGACTGTAAAAAGGGATTTTCGATTCAGCGTCTCCGAATCGAATTCGTTTATTCAGCAAGGTCTAACTCTGGTGGCTTCACGCAACACCCCTGAAGAAATGTTGTACCCTATTACTCTCCCCCCAAATAACTGTCACAGTTGAGGCTATAAGATGTGCCTTCCACCTAAGCCACTGGAGCCCCTCGCTGCTCGCCGCGACCCGCAGGCACACGAACACACTGCAATAGCCTGGTCCACAACAAAAAGGGAGAAGTCTTCCATGAGAATGAACTCGATCTGATTCCGGCAAAGTAGCCTCCGCCACGCCTCGAACTAAAGGGAGCACACAACTTGTTGCAGCCATACCCGCTCGGCCGCGACCCGAACAAAGCACTCCGAATAAACTCCAGAAACCCACACAGCCCTGGGACAAGAATGTGGGTTTATAATCAACTCCCGGCGCGCGCTCTCTCAGCATCCCCCTCCCCAGTCTCCTTCCCGGTCCCAGCACCCTCCGGGCTCGTCCCTAATCTGGTTTCCATTCCAGCCCCGCCCCCTCTCCTGCCCGGCCGCGGCGGTGAATCCATCCCCGGCCAGGCAGGAAACGCGACGCGGGGCAGCCCCCTCCACCGCCGCGGAACAAAGGAGGAGAGCGCAGCTGCACGCGCGGGGAGCCCCCGTCCGGGCTCCGGCCCGCTTCCCCTGCTGGGGCACGCCGCACCTGAACCCCACGCCCCACGCCGCCCTATTCTTTTCCCTCCACTTTCCTTCCCGCAGGGAGGCACCCCAACAACTTCCCCAGGTCCGAGGGGCCGGGCAACTGCGGTGGGCCGAGGGATGAAAGGCATGGGGGTGACCCGGGGGGAACTGTGGGGTCCCCTTGGCCCCAGGGAGGCAGGGGACGGGGCACAGTGAGAGCAAGTTGGTTCGCAAGCCCTCGGCGCCCCTTCTCCCCCAGAGCATCTGCCCAGCCACGACCCCCGAGCGCGCGCGCGAGTCCGGCCGGCGGCGCCGCCTCGCCCCCAGGGAGAGCCGCCGGCGCCCCCCGCACGGCGCGGCGAGGCCACCGGGAGCCCGAGCAGCCGGGCGCGCGCGGCCGCTTCGCCAGCCCACGCGGGCCGGGGCCCGACGGCGCGCGCAGGACCCGGGAAAGAGGGGCGCGTCCGCGCTACCTGGCCTCGGCGTCCTCGCTCTCCGGCGGCGCTGGGGAGCGGCGTCTCCGCCCGAGGCTGCAGGGATCCGGTCGCGCTCGCGGCGAAGCTCGCCCCCGCGCCGCTTCCTCGGGGGCTGCGGTCTCGCGGCGGCCAGCAAGGTGGGGCGCCGTGCGCTCGGACACCGCCGCTTCGCGCCGCGCCTGGAGCTCCCGGGAGCGGCTGGCTGCAGTGTCGCGGCTGCGGAGCGCGCGGCGGCGGGCGGCGTCCGGCCACTCCCCTCGCTCGGCCGGCGGAGGGGCTGGGCCGGGCTGCGCGGCGGGGGCGGCGACCTCGCCGCCTGGGATTCAGCCCGGCGTCCGTCTGCGCCGACCCGGAGCCCCCGCCTTCCCAGCCTCGGCACCTCGGGCCACCGCGTGCCGGCGTCACAGCGCCCCCGGGCGAGCGCGGCGCGCAGCCCGGCCTCCGGGACGCTCTGCCGCGGGACCCTCGGCAGGGGCGGCGGGTGGGGGGCGAGCCGAGAGGCCCTCCACCCCTGGGCTGGTCCTGGGAAAGACAAGGGTCCGACCCAGGCTCACCCTTGCACCCCTGCAAGTCAGGACCCGGCTACCTTTCTTGTGATGGAGTCCCTAAAATGCAGCGAGGAATATAATGCCCGGGAAGAGGGGGCGCTAGAAAGCTGTCCGGGGGGCAGTTTCCTGCATGGAGTGGTTTCCTCCACCCCTATAAAAAAAAGGTTTGCCCACAAAGATACTAAAAAATTCACTTAGCTGTTGAGGCGGAGGAAAGTATTCTGAATGGCAAGTGTGCTTTTTCTTTTTTTAATATGGGTTAATTTGTCTCATTTCACACAGAGCTGAGTAGAGAGACTTGCAAATAAAGAAAGACATAAAAAAAGAAAATTGTACATCATGTGTCTGAACAAACGGGGGTCATGTTAATGGGCATGTTACTCAGGCGTGTTTTAGAGATTCAGAGCCAGGGAGCCCCAGTCTCTCCCTCTAGTGGGAGCCTTTGATTCACTCTGACATTGAGAACACCTTGACCCAGGTCCTGGTTTCCTCACGCTGAAGGAAGGTAGGGTGCTCACCCAAACTTACTCACTGGGTGAGGTAAGGATTAGTTGGCAAAGGTGTTAAAAAGCTCTGTGGATACAGTAATTATTACTCATGGTTCTAGTTACTTTATCCTATAATGAAATAAATTGCCATAAATGGGGCCAGGTTTCAATGACCTGACCTATATCTGGAAAGTGTCACTAAAATGAGGTGAACTGAAGAATTCAGACCATATATAGTCACTCTGTTACCACAGGGATAAGCGGCCCGGGCACTGGGGTTTGTCAGATGCCACTGATGGCGTTTTGGGGTGTGGAGACTATTTGCTTACAATTCAAGTCAACATTGATGTCAACACCAACATCAGTTCCGATCTGCAGAAAGCAGAGTAGTCAAAGCTAAGAGACAGTGGGTGCCTGATACGGTTCTTTCTTGGTGTTGCCACACACACACAGTGAGGTAAAATAGCATTCACTCACCCTGAGTTACAGATAAGCCTGGGGCAGGGAAGCATTGTCACGTGATCAGTGCCGGTTTGAGATAAGTCAAAGTTCCTTGGGAACTTCTTTCAGTAAGACACCCTCTTTCAACTCCCTGCCATTGACTTGATCTGACTCAGCAGCACTGTACAGACCAGTCACAGCCATCGAGTCAATTCTGACTCAGAGTGAGGCTATAGGACAGGTTAGATCTGCTCCTGGGAGTTGGGGAGACTAACTGGTTCGGGAGTAGAAAGCTTTGGCTTTCTCCGTAGGAGTGACTGGTGGTTTTGAACTGCTGATCTGGCAGTTGGCAGCCAAAAGGTAACCACTACACCACGCATAGCAGCCCTAAAGAGGACAGAGGCCACTTCCCTTCCTTGGCTAGGTCAGAAAGAGGCTGCTTCCTCCTGCATCTCTTTCTTGGGAAACTCACCCTCGTAACCCAAGCACCATACATGGAAGGCCGGCTATGTGTTCTAACTGAGTCCTCCAGCTGAGGACTCAGCCTGCCTCAACTGATTGGGTGACCCTTTAAGATGACCCCAGCCCTAGCCGTTGCCTAACTGCATCACAGCCCAGATGAGACCTAGAGAGAAATCAGTCTAACGGGGCTGTAGCAGTCCCAGAAATCATAAGAGATGACAATAATAAGATTAACCCTGGGCAAGATAACCCTAGCAATAGGTACGTAGAACAGTGCACCATGGGGATTTAAACCCATGCAGAATGAGGCTACAGTCCCCACTGGAAACTACCAAGTACATGTCCTCAAACACTGACCCAGCACAGTGAGAACGCTGACAATTCCAGTCTTGACAACAGACCACAAATGGACCTGCTACCTGGCCAATGTTGCAGACTCATGTTTCTACCTTGTCCGTCTGCTTTTAGGCTCCCAAGGAACTGCTTGTAATAGTTGGATGATAACAGACCCCCTGACTTCTGCTGTCCAATCCAGATTTGCAAAAGGAACACAGATTCAGATGGCACATTTACAAATACAAAATGTAAAGAATTGGATTGAAGAGTGAGGGAATTTTATAATCTGTGATCTTGAAAGATGGCCAAATTTTCATAACAGTAATTTTAGGACAAATATGTGCCAAACAAGTTTTGAAAGAGCTGCTAGGGGGAAGCCTTCAGGGTTTCTCTATCAATCAAAAGACCAAACTCACTGCCACGGAGTCAACTCTGAGTCATCACGGCCCTGTAGGTTTGACCCTGTGGGTTTCTGAGACTGTAACTCTTTACACAAATAGCCTCATCTTTCTCTAGAGGAGAGGCTGGTGGTTTTTGAACTGTTGACCTTGCAGTTAATAGTACAATGTGTAACCCACTACACCAAAGGGATTTTAAAACAGCATTATTTCAGAATAATAGTGCCTCTAAGAAACTGGAACATGCCACTAAGACAGCCTCATCTTTCTCCTGAAGAACATTCATTTCATGGATTCAAACTGCTGACCTTAGGGTTAGCAACACAATATAAAACCTAGTACCTGGGGCTGAGCCCTAGTGGCGGAGTGGTTGAGTGCGGGACTGCAGCCAACTGGCTTGGAGGTTCAAATCCAGCAGCAGCTCTCCAGGAGCAAGACTGGGCCTCCCACTCCCACCAGAGGGCAGTGATGCCAAAATAAATAAATAAATAAACACCTACTACCCTACCAGAGCCTTTCTTCCTAGTGTGGGTGAATGAAGACCTGGCAATATGCAAACAGAGACCTCATATAGTGGTGACACCTGATGCAAAATCAAAAAAGAAAATGTTTTTTTACCAAAAAAAATGAGCATAACAATGAGCATAAGAAAAGAAAATGAATCAAAAAGTCATTAGATAGCGACAGCGGACATTTCTGGAGGCTCACGATGGGGAGGCAGTGCTGTGTGAATCCCTCAAAACGGAGAGAACCAAGAACGGAGCGTACCAAATCAGCCTGGGGAGCAAGGCAGAGCTATGAAGGCCCTGAAGAGCTGCCGAGGGGCAGCTCCTGAACGGTCTTTGTGGCCGTCACGTACTCTGGTGCCAATTTGACTAAGAGTGTAGGAATGGAGTCTGGCCTGTCAATCTGGAGATAGCCAATGAGACCTCTGTGTGGGCATGAGGTGAGAGACTTGATTCAGTCTCTTGGAATCTGTCTACCAACGAGAAGCAAGCCTGGGCCCCCCATTCTCACCAGAGGGCAGTGATGTCCATATATGTGTGTGTGTGTGTGTGTGTGTATATATATATATATTCTGGGGTCTTAAAGTCTTGAAGTTACTACTATGCCACTGGGGCTCAGCCCCAGACAATATATATTTTAATAGCCAGGCAACATTCACCTTCTTCACCACAATTGCTTATGCACCCATTTTGTCTTCAGCAATTGTTCAGGAGGGTGAACATCTCAGACTGTCGATTGATTAGAACAAAATGTTCTTGTATTTAAGGAGGATATGAGAAGAAGTCCCTCCCCTACCTCAGTATATTGCTGTATAAATATATGTACATGGACCAATACTCTCTTTTTGTAGATTAATGTATGTACATATGTATACTTGTATGTTTATACCCTTATCCACTTCTTGGCCTGCTTTGGCCTGTTTCCTTTTACTTTCCTCCTGCCCACAGTCACTTTCCCCTTATTTCTTCGGCCTCTTGGTGCCTCATCTTAGCTAGTTTGCTGTTGCTCTGACACAACTCTACCCCACCTCGGATCCCTCTCACCTCCCGGTTATTGACTCCAACACCCCAGTTGTCTCTCTGTCCATGGTGCAGCTTGCTTACCGTCCCTTTCCCCCACCACTCTCACTTCCCAGGTCTCCCTGGGACCATTGATTCCTCTGTTCTCTCTTCAGGTATCCCCTCCCATCACAATCCTATATAGGTAGGTACACTTATTATGGCATAGCCCAAACTGATTTTAAAAAATGAAAATAGTAAATAAATAAGAAAAAATTAAAATTAAAAGAGAGAGAAGAAATATACAAAAATTCTGGATGTGTTTGCTGGGCTTCAAGATTATGTTAGTCTGGGTAACCTAGAGAAACAAACTCATAAGCTTGCATATGAATATAAGGGAAAATTTACATACAAGAGGAATGGGACAGTGAGAAAGCATCCCAACCCAGTCTAGTCCAAGGTTCTATGTCCGATATTAGCCCAAATGTCTGATACCAGTCTATAAAATCTTCTTCTGACTCATGAAGCACGTGCAATGACACCAGGACAATCACAGGCCAGTAGGTGCAGAGTCTTGGGTATCCAGCAGCAGTAGAAGCATCCCGGTGGTGGCAGGGGTCTCCCCACGGTTCCTCATTTCCAGGCTTCAGGGTCCATCAGCAGTATTCATGGTGGTAGAAGTATCTCAGCATTGTCAGGGGTTTCTCTGTGACTTCTCTGGCCCCAGAGGTTTGGTTCCATCCAGGCAAGCCCATGTGGCTTCTCCTCCGGCTCCTCCAGGTTCCAGGAGTCAGGATCTTGCAGCATGCCACCATCTCGTCTCCCCACAGAGGGGCCACAGGAAAGGGATGAGTCACCAGGGTGCAGTAAAGCATGGATGAAACACATTATTCCTCTGGTTCCTTGAGGCTTCCTCATCCCCCACTACCATGACCCCAGTGCTGCTTCCCACTTCCGACTAGACCGGAACATGCACACAGGTATAGAAAGGGATGGGAGCTCATGGCACACAGAATCCAGGAACAGGAGTAAGACTGGTGATACCAGCAGGGTAGGGGGGTTGAGAGGGAGAAGAAGAGAGAAAGAGGGAACCTATCACAATGATTGACACATGATCAAACACCCCTTTACAGAGGGAAGAACAACAGAAAACACGGGGGAAGGGAGGCAGTGGTTGGTATGAGAAATGAAAATAATAACAAGGAACGTCTACCAGGGGGTTAGGAGGGTGGGAGGGGGAAGGAAGGGGGTGGAAGAGCTGATATCAAGGGCTCAATAGAAAGTAAATGTCTTGACAAGAATGAAGGCAACATATGTACAAACATGCCTGGTCCAATTGATATATGGATTGTGATAAGAGTTGTACAAGTCCCCAATAAAGTGACTTTTTAAAAAGCCATGAGTTTGCCAAAAATACTTCCAAAATAAAGGTGTGCTTCTTTTAAACAAATATCATGAATCTAAAAATTAGGCCTGTTGCCATTGCCAATTGGCCTGTTGCCATTGCCAATCCACAGTGACCCTATTGGACAGAGTAGAACTGCCCAAGGATTTCCAAAGCTATAAATCTTTTTTTTTGGGGGGGGGTGGTGGGGGAGGCGGGCATCACTGCCCTCTGGTGGTGGAGGGAGCTACCCAGCCTTGCTCCTGGAGAGCCGATTTGAACCACCAAGCTCATGGGCCGCAGTCCCGCACTCAACCGGGGTTCAGCCAGGCTGTAAATCTTAAAGAAGCAGACTGCCACATCATCCTCTTGTCAGATGACTAATGGATTCGAGGCACTGACATTTAGGTTAGCTTGGGCACTTAAAACAGGGTTTCTCACATCAGCCTGTGTGACCGCAAGGTGTCGGCGGGGGTGGGGGGGGGGTGGGGGGGAACAGTTATCAGGTATCAAAGAACTAAAAATCATTATCATTGCATGCCCACCTTCCTGATATGATCACTGAAGACAAAGTGTGTAAAAGCAAACGTAGTGAAGAGAGCTGATGGTGCCTGGCTATCAAAAGATATATCGTCTGGGGTCTTAAAGGCTTGAAGGTAAACAAGTGGCAATCTAGGTCAAAGGAAATGAAGCCCACATGGAAGAAGCACACCAGCCTGTGTGACCACGAGGTGTCAAAGGGACCAGGTATCGGGCATCAAAGAGTGAGAAATTATAATCATTGTGAATGAGGGGGAGTGCACATTAGGGACCCAAAGCCCATCTGTAGGTTCAGCTACACCCCCTTACAGAAGGGTCATGGGGAGGAGATGAGCCAGTCAGGGTACATTGTAACAACAATGAAATTTGCAACTTTCCTCTAGTTCTTAAATGCTTCCTCCCCCCACCCCCTTACTATCTTGATCCCAATTCTACCTTACAAATCTGGCTAGACCAGGGGATATACACTGGTACAGATAGGAGCCAGAAACACAGGGAATCCAGGACAGATGATCCTTTCAGGGACAGCGATAAGAGTGGAGATACTGGGAGGGTAGAGGGAAGATGGAGTAGAAAGGGGGAAGTAATTACAAGGATCTACATAGAACCTCCTCTCTGGGGGACGGACAACAGGAAAGTGGGTGAAGGGAGACATGAGACAGGGTACAATATGACAAAATAATAATTTATAAATTATAGGGGAGTTCATGATGGAGGAGGGAGTAGAAAGGGAGGGGAAATATGAGGAGCTAATACCAAGGACTTAAGTAAAGAAAATGTTTTGAGGGTGATGATAGCAGCAAATGTATATAAATGTGCTTTGTATACAATGGATGTATATGTAGATTGTAATAAGAGTTGTATGAGCCTTCAATAAGATGATTTTTTTAAATGACAAGGCTTCTGCCATTAACCTAATTTTCATAAATTTCAAAATCTTAACTCCTGAAGACATACCATGAAATTGTAAAATGTCATTCTTTTCTAACATCAACTAATCAATCAACCTGTCAACAACTTTTGCGCTTCAGTGGGACAAATTAACCAAAACCAAATTCGCAACCATCAAGTCTATCCTGACTCCTAGCAATCCCCTGTAGGTTCCAGACAGAAACAGGAGTAGAAAGTCCCATCTGTCTTCTGAGGACTGCTGGGGGTTTTGAACTGCTGGCCACGGGGATCATAGCCAACATGCAACCACTTCACCCCCAGGGCTCCTCCAGGCAAATGGAAGTGGTTCTGTTTTCAAGAATAGATAATAAACCCAAAGGCATTTTTAATTTCTCCTTGGTGTTTCTGGAAGAAATAGAAAAGTACACCGAAGTAGAAAGACTATATTAAGATTTTAGGGTACAAAAATAAATTGTCCAATTACGGAGTAAAAGAATATAAGCAGTAAGTTTTTATCTCACTGAAAACATAATGATTTAAGTTTAAACAAGTAAAAATCTTGCCCTCTTTGTGGGAAAAATAGAAGCAGATGCATATCTTTATATGTCTCAAGGAGAGAATCGGCTCCAAGCACTTTGGATTTTATTTCTCTCTGCTGGTTTTATTTGCTCCCTTTTAAAAAACTCTTTAAGATGCTTGACATTGAGGAAGAAAATATCCAAACGGCCAAGAAAAAGGCTTTATTTTGATGTAGCGAAACTTCCAGTGCGCTGTGAGCTGTATTAGAATTTCCCACAGGCTAGCTTTCGGATCTCGGTCAGAGGCTACTGCTCTCCAAAAAACAAACAGATTCAAACTCACTGCCACCGAGTCAACTAGTCTGACTGGTCAACTAGACCATCAGAGGACAGGGGAGCATTGCCTTCACGCTTCTGAGACTGTCACTCATTAAGGGAACAGCACTCCCCTTCCAAACTATCGCGCCACTCCCTCATCTCTGAAATCAACTGCTTCCCATCCCCAGCACTCAGCCTCCCATTTGAGAGTTAAGTCATTCCGTGCCACTTTTCACAGAACTCATGAACTATCTCCATGCCATCAAGCTGATTCCGACCCCTGTGGGTCAGCAGTTCAATCCCTCCACCCCACCCCCTCCCTGGGAGAAAGCTGAGACTTCCTACCCCTGGAAAGCGCTACCACCTCAGAAACCCATAGGGTCAGTTCCGCTCTGACCTGCAGGGTTTCTGTGAAGAAGACTTGACTCCATGGCAGAGGCCCGGTTGGGCTTTGAATGGGTTGAGGGCCGCCCCGTGCCTTTCTTTGTGTCTCAGGAGCTCTGGTGGTGGTGTCAATTACGGGTTGGGTTGCTAACCCTAAGGTCAGCTCTTCAAACTCACCAGCCGCTTGAGCATAAAACAGTGAGGATTCCGACTCCTCCAAAGATCCGTGGTCTCTGAAGCCCCCAGGGGCAGGTCTTCCCTCTCTGTCCTAGACAGCTGCCCTGAGTCAGACTCAGTTCCATAGCAATGGGTTTGTTGGTTTGTTTTTGAATTTGGTGGTACTGGTCAGGGCCTGGAGGCCAAGTCTGGACCACTCCCTCATCTGGACAGCCCACAAACTAGAAATAGGTTCTGCATTTTAAAGGGTTGGGGCGGAGGGGAAACAAATAACAAAATTTCATACTATATAAAAATTATAGGAAATTGAGATTTCAGAGTCTCTCCATAAAGCTTTGCAGCACAGCCATGCCGATTCATCATGCCCAGTAGGCCTGATTTCAGGCTGTATCTGATCTCCTGGCTGCAAAGCCCAATGCAGTTTCTGTCTAGCCTTTTATAAGGCTTGATCCTTGACTCAATGTCTCTTTTATCTCTATTTAAAATTTTGGTTTTGGCATCACTGCCCTCTGGTGGTCGTGGGACCTACTCAGTGCTGCTCCTGAGAGCCACCGCTGGATTTGAACCGCCAAGCCCACGGGCCGTAGTCCCGCACTCAACCACTTACGCCACCAAGGCTCAGCCTATTTAATTTTTTTTTCAATTACTTTGAAGGAGACCTGGTGTCACTGTGGTTGTGTTGGGCAGTTAGTGCAACTTGAACGCAGTGAGTGAGTGTGATGTGAGTTGTGGGTTAGGTATGGGGCTACCACTAACTACAGTTAGGGGTTCAAACCCACCAGAAGCTCTGGGGGAAAAGCTCAGGCTGTCTGCTCCCAAACCTGGAAACCCTCCGTAGGGTCACTATGGACTCACAGCAATGGGTTTAGTTTGGTTTGAGATATTATTTATCAGTCATTGAACAGTTCTCTTCTAATTCTGAGTGGCAACTAGAATTGGACCTGGTGAGTCAATCCTGGTAACATCTTACTTACCATTTGCTCCAGGTTACAAAATCTTTCTGGGCATTCTCCTGTAAATATTTGGTCCCTCCAACCAGAAGGTAGATCTCTAGGTAAAATGCATAAATCAGTGTGAAGACGTCAAGCCCAGGGCAATCAGAACCATCTCAGAAAGCTTCCTGAATTCTTAGAAGCGTTCTGAATACTTTACAAGTGAGTTAACTTATTTAACCCTCACAATAGCCAAGGAGGATTTTATTACTATTATCTCACTTGATAGATGATGGGTGCAGGCAGTTGGGTATCAGGACTCAAGGCTGTATTTCCTCTCACTTCTTTCATCTCGCCTTTCTTGTTTCTCTCTTTCTCTTTTCAAAAAATAGTGTCTTATTTCCATGTATCTTTTGACTGAGAATGGAGCTCCTTGGTCAGATGGAGACGGATGGGCCTGGAGCTGCTCAGCTGTTAGATCTCTGAGATCACTGGGAAGCAGGTTCTTAAGGACAAAGTCCAGAGGGTTGGGAGGAAGGAGGACTAGAAAATAGAAACACAGGGAGGAAGTAAGATAAATGACGGTTCTTTGGGGGATTGTAATGGATGAGCTGAATCAAAATATGAATGGATTATTGAATGTGAATTATGATCTGCTCTGTAAATGGTCACCTAATTTATAATAAGTGGTTTAAAAAAAAAAAAAGAATATGGTAAGTGCTGAATGAATATCTCTTAGTTTTGAAAAAGGCAAAACAAAACTGTCTTATATATTGAAAGAATGCTTAATGGCCAAAGTATTACTTGAAATTCAGATAAGGTACTATGAAATACAATTCTGTCACACTGTCAGCATTCAGGACACAGCTGGAAAAAACACAACTCTTACTGTAAGTACTTTAAAAATCATAGATAAATGACAGGAATATTGAAGGATAAAAGACTGATGAAACTTCTCCCAGGCAGGAAATTTTCCTAATGCTTTTAGAAGACAAATAGAAAGGAATTCTAAAAGCTCACAAATAAGGTACCTCATAGGTACTAGACTATTTGGAAATCAAAAACAACTGTTCCTTTAAAAAATAGAACAATGTAATTGATATCTAAAATCCCACAGAAAAAATGCTGTGGGTAATTTTCCCCCTTCAAAAAATGCATTTGTCTACAGCTCAAAATACTCTGATCTGTTAAATAAATTATAGACCCATTGCCAGGAAATTTAAATTGCTTGAATTTCCCCCCTGACATTTCATAATTTAGCATTTTGTCATTTCAACTAGTAAAATAATTGTCTTTTTTTATTCCCTCCCAAGTCATTGCCCGTTAGTACTGTTATAGCAAAACCTGGCTGTTAAACAATGAATCAACGTGAGAAATAACTAGACTGCTTTTCCAATCTCTTTAACAAAGCGTTTCCATTTTTCTGATGATAGCGGGGGAGCTTGTCAACTCACTGCTGAGGAGATCCAAGGAAGACTGTAAGAAAAAGCAAATATTATGGCAAAGGAAAACATATTGACTGTCTTTCTCAAAGGAACAGCAATTTAGCAAGCAAATAAAGTAATATTCTGTTTAGTCCCTAAAGCAAAATGTCCTGTTATTGTGTGTCTAGTATACACATTCATCACAGGTGTTAACACACGGAAACACTGTCAAGTCAATTCGGATGCATGGCAGCCCCACAGGACTCAGAGAAGAGCTTGGCTTCATGAAGTTTTAAGGGCTGTGGTCCTGTAGATGTGACCAGGCAAGGTCTTTGTTTCAAAGGGTTCTGAGTGGAACTGAACCCCCAACCTCACAGTGAGTCATATGTGACTTTACCATTTGTCTCACCCAAGGCACACCTGAAACTGAAAGAGCAACAACAACCAAAAATCAAGCCTTATATTGCAATAATGAAAGATTATCTGAGCAAAAAATTAAATGATGCCAGAAGCATCAAAAGAAAATGGAAAGACTACACAGTCACTGTACCAAAAAGAACTGGTGGACTGCCCACCATTGCAGATGGTAGCAAATGAATACGATGGTGCAGAAGAAAGTTCAAATAGCACTGAAAACAACAGTCAAAAACAAAGTTCCCAGAATGGATGGAATACCAATTGAAAATGTTTCAACAAGCTGAGGAAGCACTAGAAGTCCTTCCCTGTCTATGCCAGCAAATGCTACTTGGCCAAATGACTAAAAGAGATCCATATTTGTACTTTTCCAAAGAAAGGTAACTCAGCAGAATGCACAAATTATAGAACAATATCAATGATATGATATGCAAGTAATATTTTACCAAAGATCATCAACAACAGCTGCAGCACTACATTCACAGAGAACTGCCAGAGACAGCCAGATTCAGAAGAGGACATAGAACAAGGGATATCAATGCTGTTGTCAGATGAATCTGGACTCACATCGGAGAATACCAGAAAGATGTTTACTTGTGTTTTATTGACTATAACAAAGCATTTGACTGTGTGGGTCAGAACAAACTATGGAATACCTTGAGAAGAAAGGGAACTCTGACACTTTACCATGCTCATGTAGAACTTGTATATGAATCAAGAGGCAGTTGTGAGGACAAAACAAGGGGTTACTGCATGGTTTAAATCAGGAGAGGAGCACGCCAGAGTTGTATCTTCACACCATGTTATTCAACCTGTATGATTATCAAATAATGTATCAATAAACTATCCATCTATCATAAATAATGTATAATGATCTATCATGAACACATAGTTAGAGGAGCTGAATTATATGAAGAAGAATGTACTCTCAGGAGGAGGAAAGCTTATTAGCAACCTGACATATACAGATGACACAGTCTTGCATGCTGAAAGTAAAGAGCACTTGAAACTCTTGCTGGTGAAGATCAAGATTCGCGCCTTCAATTTGAATTAGAACTCACTCTCAAGAAGACCAAAGTCCTCACAACTGGTCCAACAGGACAATAAATGGAGAACAGATAGAAGTTGTCAAGGATCCTGTCTTGTTTGGTGCACAATCAATGTTCACCAGAGGTGGCAATCAAGAGAGCAAAAGATGTGTTGCAGTAGGTAAATCTGCTGTACAAGACCCTGTGATAGTATCGAAAATCAAGGACGCTACATTGAGGACTAGGATGCAGCTGACTCAAGCTATATTTTCAATTGTTTCATATCATGTGAAAGTTGGACATCAAATGAGGAAAACCTTGTGTTAGTCTGGGTAGACTAAAGAAACAAATTCATAAACACTCATATGTGTATAAGAAAGAGTTTTATATACAAGAGCAACATCTACATTAAGAAAACTTCCCAACCCAATCTAGTCCAAGGTCATAAGCCCGATATTACCCCATATGTCCTATATCAATCTATAAAGTCCTCTTCGCACTGGTGAAACACATACAATGATGCAAAATGTAGACTAATCACAAGGCTGTGAGTAGGAAGTCTTTGGATCCAGTGGCATTGTAACTGTCTGAACACTGGCTCTCTCTGTGGCTTCGCCAGATTCAGAGGTCTGGTTGCATCCATGTGGCTTGTCCAGCTCAGGGCATTAGGGTCACTCCATGTGGCTTCTCCTCAGAGATGTCTCCCAGGAAGTAAGCCTTGTTAGTAGAGAGTCTCCAAGTGGGGCAGTCATGTGCTTATGTTAATTTCATGATTGAGATGTAGGGGTGAAGTCTAGCCTGTTAATCTGGAGATAGCCATTAAGTAGCCAATGAGGTATCTGTGTGGGCATGGCTTTCTCCTGATATGTCTGGGAAATTTTGCAATATTTCCCTCGTGAAGATGAGAAGCTATCTCCCTAGTTTTTGGGAGTTAGTCTCAGAGTCGATGAATCACAGACAAGACAAGATGGCAGCATCTGAGAAGCTGGAGGAGCCAGCAGAAAGACCACATGGCTTTGCCCTGATGGAGCCAGACCTCTGAAGCTGGAGCAGCCACATGGAGACCTCTGCCAGTGATGAGTTGCTTCTGCCACCACAGGATGCTGTTAATGGACCTTGAGCCCTGGAAGCAAGGAGCCATGTGGAGACCCCTGCCAGCACCCGGATTCTGCACCCACTGACCTCTTTATAGACTGATTTTGGGCATGTGGGCTAATATCAGACTTGTGACTTTGTACTGGACTGGGTTGGGATGTTTTCTCAATGTTACATTCCTTTTGGATATAAACCATTCCCCTATATCCATATGCGAGTCTATGAATTTGTTCTTCTAGTCTACCCGGACTGACACACCAAGTGAGTGAGTGTCTCCTGCTTCCAAAAGGAAAGTACCAGATTTCCCAGAATTCTCAGAGGTGAAGGTCATGCCCACACAGAGGCCTCATTGACTATCTCCAGATTGACGGGCTAAACTCCACCCCTAAGCTCTTAATTCTCAAAATGACACCAGATTAGGCGACTGCCACAGACCTAAAAAGAATCGATGCATTTGGATTGTGGTGCTGGTGAAAAATATGGAAAGTACCACGGACTACGAAAAGGGCAGACTGATTTGTCTTGGGAAAAGTGTCTCCAGCTTACTCCTTAGAAGCAATGATAGCAAGACTTCATCTAACATACTACCAGGAGAGAGCAGTCCCTGGAGAACGACATTATGCTTGGTAAAGGGCAGTGAAAAGATGAAGGCCTATAATGAAACGGATTGACACACTGTCTGCAACAATGGGTTCAAACATCAGGGGTACGTTCTACTGTGCAACCAAAATGCTGTGAGAGAAAAAAAAAAATCTAAGTTACTAACAACCAGAAAATACAAGTTCAAAAACTATTAAATAGATCAGTCAAATTTAACTTGAAAATACAACCAAGGTTTATTGGCAAGATTACTCATTGTTCCAATAGTCTGAGAGACGATGAACCACAGACAAGACAAGATGGCAGCGTCTGAGAAGCTGACCACTTCAGAAACCCTGTGGGACTCTGTCCTACAGGGTTGCTACGTGTCAAAGTCAAGTTAGCAGCAATGGTATCGTTTATTTAATTTTATTTTTTAATTGGTCTATAATCTTAGTATATGTGCCGCCGAAGCAAACACAATTGGTCTATAATCTTAGTCAGCTCTTTCACATGGATCTCACAGCCATTGTAAAGACTTTCCAGAGAGCATCAGACCCTTGCTGTTAGGTACACAGCACTGATATAATGAAACTGAAGATAGGGCTGGGGAAATTTTAAACAGTCCACTCTGTAGAGGAAGAACCAGATCACAGAGAGCAAAGCACTGAGAAGCAACCCAACACCTCAAAACAAAAGCATTGACACCTTAAAGCAAATATATCTACCCAGAAGACGCATAGTCCCCTTTCCATTCGACACGTGGGTGTTTCTCCCATAACCCATTTATGTCAGTATGGCTAAGAGATAGGAGGATACATATGACTTAGATTCTCTGGGACCCAATTGCCAGCCCCCAACTGAACTCACCTAAGCCCTGTTTATGGGATTAAAAGTCTTTCGTGTCTGCCTCAAATCTCTTCAGTGATATACAAGTTCATTTCAAACAATTAGCAAAAGATGTAACTGAAAGCTCATTATAAGGACCCCAGGAACATCCGTTTCATGACATATATATTACACATTTTTGTTGAAAATGGGAGATTTCATAACATAAATGATTGTAAGCTAAGGTTAGAAGAACTCTGCCTGGTGGATGGAAATATTTAGAAGATTGAGCAGTGGTTCTCTAAGAAGACCCTGTCAGAGCCGAAGCTGGTGGTAGTCAGACAAAGACTGGTGGCGCCAGGGGTGAAGAGTTAGCCTGCTAATGGCAAGGTAGGTGGTATGAACCTAGTGGGCTCCACTAGAGAATGATGAGGCTATGTGTGCCTAAGCATATTTACAATTTTGGAAACTGTATGTAGGTCAGGACTGACTTGATGATGGTGGGAAAAACTGAATTTTATGTTTGCCTGCTTATTTTTAAAGAACCTCTCTCAGGTCTGCGGGGGCCGGTCTCAATTCCAACTATGTGGACATCCTCCTCCCTCTGCCCCCCTTCAGAAGAATGAACTCCCGAGGACAGCACTGGGGCTACAGGTTGGGGAGAGGAGCACACCAGATTAGAGCACATGGGAGGAAGACAAAGGGATGTAGAGGGAGGGGAGGACATCCTGGCCCACCAAGCTCCGAGGACCACATTCCTGTTGAGAGTAGACAATGCACAGAGAGGACCATGGGGCCGCCCCACCACAAGACACAACATCTCACTAAACCATATCGCTGTGGGACAACACTGGAGAAACTGTGGGAATTGTGCACAATCTGACCCCAACATGGTGGGGCATGCTAAGGGCATGCAACAGAGCAGCAAGGGGAGCAAAGTGCTGAACTCCCCCAGGAATACCTAAAACAGACTTTGGAGGCAGAATTGGCACACCATCAGACTCAACTGGAAAACAACCACAAAGGCCAACACATTTATAGACTTTTATAGACTTTTCCATTTTTGTCAGTGACTTTCTTTTTGTTACTGTTATTTTTGTTTTGGGTTGTTATTGTTTTGTTGGTTTTGATTTCCTTTGTTGTTTTATTTGGCTTTGCCTGGTTTTTGCACTTATTAATATCGCTGCTTATCTATCTATATAAGACAGGTGGGATAAAATAATTTGGAGATGACAAGCACGGAACCAATAGTTCCAGGGGGATACAGGAGAAGAGGAGGTGGGAGAAAGAAATGGGGGAGGGGGAAATCAACCCAGGAACAAGGGAACAGGAAGTGAACTAAAACCGAGGATTCCTAGTGGGGCTTAATCAAGGGCAATGTAGCAGAGAGAAATTACTAAACCCAAAGTAAGGCCAAACATGATGGTGGGACAAAAGGAAAGTCAAAGTAAATAGAGGCAAAAACCAGAAAGCAAAGGACCTTTTCCTCCCCCTTAGACTATGTTTAGACTTAAAGGGTAAAGAATCTTACGGAATTTTAAGGATGTTAGTCCTTAATCTTTCTCTTAAAAAACAAACAAACATACATATTATTTACTCATTTTATTTTCTTAAAATATATATATTCTATGTAGTTGCACAACTCACCTCATCAAATCAAATCAGTGATACTATTGCTTCAAACCTTCTAAAAATGTGGTTCTTTTGTCCCCTACCCCAGCCTCTTTCCACCCTCGCTTTCTGTGCCTTCTGTCTCCATGCCCCCACTCCATCCCTAGCCTTCTCCCAGTGTGAACCACTTTTCCCCCTTTTCCTTATAATAATGGGGTCCTTAAATATTTATCCCTATAAGATTGACTAACTTTGCTAAGCATAATGTTCTCTAGTTTTCCCATGTCTTGTGGTGTTTAAGAGGATTGTCATTGGTTTTCATTGACGTATAATATTCCATTGCATGAATGTACCAGAGTTAGTTTATCCATTTGGCTATTATAATAAAAGTTTTGGATGTCTCCATGTTTTTTAGGGAAATTTCTGCAACAAAAATGGGCATGTCTATGTTTGTTCATGCTGTATTCTTTGTTTCTCCAGGCTATACACCCAGTAGAGGGATTATAGGATCATCAGGTAATTGTATTTCCATTTATTTAAAGAAGCTTTATACTGATACCCATTGAGGGTGTACAAGTCCACAATCCCACCAACAATGTAACACCATTTCTATCTTTCCACATGCTCTCCAGCATGTTATTTTCTGTTTTTCAAAAAAATTTTGCTAACATTGTCGGTGTAAATTCGTGTCTCAGTTAGTTTAATTTGTAGTTCTTTTACTGCTAATGAACCTGGTTCTTTGTGTGGTTGTTGGAAGCCTGAGTGTCATCTTTAGCTTGTCCTGTGTTCATTTTTTTTATTGGTTTGCTTGTGTTTTTCTATTAAGGTGTTATAGTTTTGTGTAGATTAAAAAAATTTTTCCTTTAATTTGATGTATCATTTCTAAATATTTCCCCTCCAATCTTTGGGTTCTTTTTTATTCTTTTTGTGAAGTCTATTGATATGCATAAAATAATTCTTTTTATAAGGCCCTCTATTTTGTCTTCTATAGTGTAGATTTTTTTCACTATATGTGGAAGTATATTCATAAGTGCCTTGTATGAGGGCCCGTAAGTTTGTCCCTATTTTTTATTGATGGTCTTTACAGCTCTCAAGTTTATATCTAAGTCTTTGATCCATCCTAAGTTCATTTTTCTTTATAGTATGAGTCCTGTTCCATTCTTTTACATGTGCAGATCCATTTTTTCCAGCACCATCTGTTGAAAATGCTATCTCTTCTCCACTTACTGTGTTTCAGTCCTTTTTCAGAAATGAGATGTCTGTAGGTGTTTAGCTGTATGTCTTTTTCTCAATTCTAATCCATTGGTCTTCATGTCTGTCATCGCACCAGTACCCAGCTGTTTCGGTTTCTGTAACTATATCATACTTGTTAAAGTCTGGGGCCGAAAGGCAGTCTATTTATTTTTGTTCTTTAATAGTATTTTGTTTATCCGGGGTTTCTTCCCTTTCCAAACAAAACTAGGGGTTAGTTTGTCCATTTCTTTGAAGAATGGTGCTGGGATTTGGATCAGAATTGCACTAAATTTGTAAATGGTTTTTGTTAATATTGACATTTTCACTAGATTTATTCTACCCACTCAGGAACATGGTAGACTGTTCAATTTATGTAGTAAGTATCTTTTTGTTTCTTGTAAGAGTGTATTGTAGTTTCCTTCCCAAGTCTTTTGTTCCTCTGGTAAGATTTATTCCTAAATATTTTAATCTTTTGGGTAGCTACTATAAATAGCATTGTTCTCTTAATATACTTTTTGATGTCATCTTCTTAAATATACAAGGTTCAACTGATTTCTTTATGCTAATTTTACAGGCTCTTGCATTGGAAATTTTTTCAATTGGTTCCAGAAATTTAAAAATGGAATCTTTGAGGTCTTTTATCTATAGGATTACATCATCTGCAAATAGAGTTCCATTTCTTCTATGCTGAAGCAGATACCTTCCATATCTTTGTGATGTTTTATAACTCAGGCTAAGACTTCCAGGACTATATTAAATAAGAGGGGTAATAAGGGGGAACCCTGTCTGGTTCTCATTCGAAGGGGGAAAGGTTTTCCATTGTTTTCCCATTATGTGGTTGTTGGTTTCACATATGTGACCTTTATTATGTTGGGGGAATTTCCCTTCAATTCTTATTTCATTGAGTGTTTTTATCAAGAATGGATGTTGAATCTTATCAAATGTTTTTTCTGCATCTACTAGTATAATTATATGGTTCCTGTCTTTCATTTTGTTTATGTGGTGTTTTTCCAATATTAAACCATCCTTGCATATCTAGTATGAATCTGACCTGGTTTGTGATATATTATTCTTTTTGGCATTTCATTGAATTCTGTTGACTAGAATTTTATTTTAAAAATTGGCATCTATGTTCATCAAAAATATTGATCTATAATTTTCAATTCCCATAATGTCTTTTTGTAGCTTGGGTATTGGGGTTATGCTTGCTTCATAAAGTGAGTTTGGTAATATATTGTCCATTGATATATTGTGAAATACCAGTAGTTTATGTAGACTTAGTGTTAACTCTTTTCTAAGTGCTTGGTAGAATTCCCCATTAAAACTCTCTGGTCCTCCCAGTTACTCTGGCAAGGATCAAACCTAACCCAAGGATGTCCATGACATCAAGAATCAAAAAAGGGGGGGCAGGAAGTGCAGCTAGCACTAGGGCTGAAAGATACCTTTTCCTCCTTCTCTAAGGACCACAGGAGAGGAGGGAAGAAAGAAGTTGGCATTGGGGGAACAGGGCATTTATCCACCCATAGGTAGGGTATTGTTTATGTCTCTACAGAAAAGGGAGGAGAGAAAGAGCAGACCTCATTCTGGCACACCAATCCGTGAAGGTGATTTACCTGCATGGATCAGTCCACTCACAGAAAGGACTGCAGGTCTGGTTCCAGCTCAAGTTATGACATCCCATGTCCCTGGATCACTGTGTTACAGAGAACAGTACCAAAGATACAGTCCTGGAGAGAAACTAGTCTTAATTGATCATATATTACCCAGGAACCCTGCACCCTCCTTACCATCGATTTTAGATCCCTTGCTATGTTGGCTCACAGTTCCCTTTCCCCACCTCCTCCTCTCCCATGCCCCTCTGGAACCTTCAGTCTCTTATATCTCCATGAGGTTGCTCATTCTGTCTATCTTTTACAGATGGACATAAAAAACAAAAACATATAAATAGCTCCAGGTCTCTAACTGCTGACCTTCATGAATATCCCCCAACCAGTTCAGATGAGGGGCCATGCGCTGTCCCAGAAGTCTACTTGAGATGTACCTGAGAGGAATTACTGAGAGGCAAACATGGGTGAATATGACAGTGGAGCAGGAGGGGGGGAAAAAAAGAAGTGGAGAAAACAACAAGGAAGTACCAATTACATATAAAAGTATAAATTATGTATATATGCAAATATATAAAGACAGGTATATTTATCTATGTATATACATATATGTAAATAGAATAAGAAAGCAGATGGGCTTTGGGCCTCTACTTAAATCTTACCTCAGTACCAGAACAGTTTATTTTAACAATGTGATAATGTATGATACTCACCTTCCCAACACAATTGCTGAAGATAAAATGGGTGCATAAGCAAATGTGGTGAAGAAAGCTGAGAGTGTCTGGCTATTAAAAGATATAGCACCTGAGGTCTTTAAGACTTGAAGTTAGACAAGTAGCCATCTACAGGGAAGTAATAAAACCCACTTGAAAAAAGTACCTCAGACTGTGTGAT
Source organism: Nesogale talazaci (assembly GCA_004026705.1). Classification (NCBI taxonomy): domain Eukaryota; kingdom Metazoa; phylum Chordata; class Mammalia; order Afrosoricida; family Tenrecidae; genus Nesogale; species Nesogale talazaci. Next base: position 37,200 of record PVJH01007067.1, on the reverse strand, counting down.
TATGAGATATCATCAGGAAGTAACAGAAGTTAAAAAACAAACATAGGCAAAGTGGAGATCCAAGACCCACCTGTAAGAAAATTGAACAGTCCCTCACAGAAGGGCCACATGAAGGGCCAATATATCCAGGGAGCAGCAGAACACAGATGAAACACATAACCATCCTCTACTTCTTGAAAATTTCCTCCTCTCACTATTATGGCCTTAGTTTTCCCTCACTAGTCTTTCTAGACCTGCATATGTACACTGGTACAAGTAAGGTGTTTTGATGCATGGAATCAAGTTAAATGAATCCCTCAGAAACAATAGTGGGAGTAATGATTTCCTGAGGTTATGGAAAAAGGGGTAGGGAAAGTGAAGGGGGAATTGATGGCAAGGATGACTGCATAACCCGACTTATGGGAAACAAATATCAGAATGTTAGATGAATGGATACATTGGATAGGGTAAGTTATGGTAAAAAGAACAACAACAACAACAATATATAATATATTAAGGGTTGAGGGGAGGATGGGGAGCTGATATCAAAGAGTTCAAAAAGAAAGAAAATGTACTGAAAATTATGATGGCAGCAATTGCACAACTATACTTGGTCTAATGAAACTATGGATTACAATTATATATGTAAGAGTTCCTTATACAATGCTTTTAAGAAAATTATCTAGTCCTCAGTAATCACATGTTAAAGTGGTTTGGAATCCTTGTACCATCCTTTGCCTTCTTGAAACTTTCATTTCCTTGACTTATGTAGATTATCATCCTTTGTTTTCCTCTTACCACTCTTGCATTTTTTGTCTTTGCCTTCCCCCCTTAATTGTTGATGCTCCCCTTAATTATGTTCTTAACCCTCTGTAGTTTCACCCACACCTCAATTATTGATCTGTATCTCTTAAAGGCAATTGTCAAACATTTAGATGTCTACTAAACCTCTGCCTCCAACTTAACTTCCAAACAGAACTTCACAAATAACTCAGACAAAATATGAGAAATCATCTCCAATTAAATCCAACACTATTCCTTAACTATTGTAACTAGCCACACTGAATGGCATCACCAGCTATCCAGTTATTCAACTTGGAACTAAGTGTCAGTCTAGATACCATTTTCTCTATATGTCAACTTCCTAATCCCATCTTTCTGGAAGTTCTATTGTCCTGCTACCTCCTTACTGCATCCCAGATCCATGTTTTCCATTCTCATCATCTTAAATCCCTCTATAATATCCCATGGGACAACTTCCTCTCCAGCTCATGCTCTGCATCCACTCTGGTTTTTTACATGAAGTCCTTCCATTTCCTTAATCTCAGGGTTGTGTTTTGCTGTGGCACACACCATTCCAAGATGTGCCTTCCTCCCTTTCTCCCTGAAAGACTCCTTTACATTCTAAGTAACATTTCCTTCTCTGCCAGAGCCTCTTGATCCCCCAAGCAAGAAAATAATATTTAGTGAAACCATCCCCCTCACACACACAAAACTATACCTCTGTCATTCATTATCACAATATAATGAATTACTTCATTTGGTTCTTCCAGTCAAAGTCTTTGCAACTTCCACACAATGACTACTCAAATAAGGAGCTTGTGGTCCATCAAGAGGATTGGACAGCTTGCTACTAATTGAAATAAGATGTATGGAACCTGTGATGGTTAAGATTATGTGACACCTTGACTTGGCCATGGATTTCAGTGGTTTGTCATTGGTGGTTTGACAATTTGGCAGTTGATGGTATGTAAGTAGCCGCCATTTGGTGCTGTGCCTCTCCGCTGGCAGTATGCTCTTCTTTGGAAGGAAGCTGTCTTATGTTAGTAAGGCAAGATCAGCATGGGATGTATCTGGAGTTACCTACTTATAGGGTATGGAACAAGTCACTAGCCTTCTTTCATCACCTTGCTGAATGAAGGAGAGTTTCCTGAGGGTGTAGTCTGCATCTGATGGTCAGGCAGGCCTAAAAGCCTTGTGGGTTTAGTTCCAGACCATTGCAACAAAGCAAACATCGCAAGAATGCAAGTCCCTGGGTCACTCTGATTTCCCCGTGCGTATAATGGTTATGTTTATATTACCCTGTCTATTAAATGAGAAGCCCTGGGTGGGCTGTTTATTGGGATATAAATCACAAGACCGGAAATTTGAAGCTACCAGCTGCTTTGCAGTAGGAAGATGAGTCTTTCTATTGTGGTAAAGAAATTACTGTCTCAGAAACTCACAAGGGCAGTTCTAGTCTCTCCTTTGGGGTCATTATATGTCAGAATTGGCTCCGTGACAATGCGCTTTTATTTATTAAATATGAATTAGCATTATGAAAACATTTGGAATATTGTGCATCCAAATTGTGATGCAGAGAGATATACTGAATCTATGCCTCAGTTTCACAGGCTGGAGATTGGATGCAATAGACTTGCTTGGCAGAGGATGGCCACAAGCCTTCACTTTGTAAAAAAAATGCAAATCTGTGAAGTGAAATAAAAAGAAGAGCAATTTTCTAAAAAGGTATATTTGTTTATCGGATGGAACCTGGGTGAAAGTCAAGAATACAAGAAAGATGTTTATCTGTGTGACATTGACAATGTTAAGATATTTGTGTGGACCATAAAAAATTATGGAGAATAATGTTTAAAAAATGAGAATTCCAGAACATTTCATTGCACCCAGGCAGAACCTATACATAGACTTAAAGGCAGTCTTTTGACAGAACAGAGATTTTGCCCACTGCGGGTTTAAAATCAGGAAAGATGTGCATCGGGGTTGCATCCTCTCACCATACTTACTCAGCCTCTATGTTGAGGACATCATCGGAGAAGCTGGATGACGTGAAGAGCGTGCATCCCCACTGGAGGAAGAGTCATCGACAACAGAGATATGTAGATGACACGACCTTGCTTGCAGCGTGTGAGAAGGACTTAAAGCACTTAATGATGAATATAAAAAACTGCAGCCTTCAGCCTGTACCTCCACAGAAGGAAAACAAAAGCCCTCACAAATCAACCAATAAGCAACACAACGATTGTGGTGATCATATGCTTATGTTAATTTCATGATTGAGATGTGGGGGTGGAGTCTAGCCAACATTGTTAATCTGGAGATAGCCATTGAATAGCCAATGAGGCCTCCATGTGGGCATGGCTTTCTCTTGAGATTTCTAGGAAATCTCGCGATATTTCCCTCATGAAGATGAGAAGCTATCTTCCCCAGTTGTTGACAGTTAGTCTCAGAGACAACAAACTATGGACAAGACAAGATGCATGAGTCAGAGGAGAAGGCACACAGCCTTACCCTGATGGAGCCAGACCTCTGAAGCTGGAGAAGCCACGTGGAGAACCCTGCCAGCCCTGAGTTGCTTCTACCACCACTGGATGCTGTTGATGGATCCTGAGCCCTGGAAGCGAGGAGCCATGGGGAGAGCCCTGCCAGCATCAGGACACTGCACCCACTGGCCTGTGACTTCGTGAGTCAGAAGGAGACTTTATAGACTGATATCGGGCATATGGGCTAATATCGGACTTAGGACTTTGAACTGGACTGGGTTGGGATGTTTTCTCTATGTCCCATTCCACTTGTATATAAACCATACCCTTATATCCATATGCGTGTCTATGAATTTGTTCCTCTAGTCTACACAGACTAACACAACAATAAATGGAGAAAATGCTAAAGTTGTCAAAGACTTAATTTTACTTGGACCCACAATCTGTGCCCTTGGAAACAACAGTCAGGAAATTAAAATATTGCATTGGGGAAACCTGCTGCAAAAGATATGCTTGAAGTTTTGAAAAGCTAAGATGTCATACTGAAGTCTAAGGTACACCTTACCCAAAGCGTGGCATTTTCAATAGCCTCATAAGCAGATGGAAGCTGAAAAATGCATAAGAAAGATCAAGGAAGAAGTAATGATTTTGAATTCTGGTGCTGGTGAAGAATATTGAATATATCACAGACTGCCAAAAGAACAAATAAATCTGTTTTGGAAGAAGTACAGCTCGAGGCAAGGATCGGGAGAGTTCTTTCACATTCTTAGAACATGTTGTCAAGAGAGATCAGTCCATGGAAATGGACATCATGCATGGTAAAGTAAAGAGACAGAGAACAGAGGGAGGTCTTTGACAAGATGGGTTGGCCCAGTGGCTGTGCTAATGGGCTCTAGCAGGACCAGGCAGAGTGGACTCTGTTGTACACAGCGTTGCTATGAATCCAAACCAGCTTGATGACCCCTCATAACATCAGCCTGCGGCACGTGAATGTTCGGACAAAGTTCTCTCTTTCCCTTTGGATCCTACAGCTGGCTTTTCAATAAACTCCCAGATCTTGACATTTGAAGAGCTGCCTCAACAGCTGGCAGTCTGACCTGACTCACCAGCTTTTGCAACCTTCAGAGCCAGGAACCTGTCATCTCACCTGCCCATATGGGTCAGAGCCTGCAGCCACAGAGAGGCACGAGAAACCACCCTCAGATTTGGGACGAGCAGCCTTCGAGTGAGCCATTTCCTTGATGGTTCATGAATTCCGTGAGATGTTGCAAAGAATTACCAACCCCAAGGAAGAGGCGTGGTTGATGTTAGAGTTGGCAAAAGGGTACAGCAGTTTAGAAAAGTTGGAAATTTGAGACATCTTTAACCTCCACCTCAAAGGAGCCCACTCTGCGCTGATACTTTTAAAATAAATTATTTGTGCAGTATGTCACACCATGATCAAAGTGCCTATTAATTATCTGTCTTCATTACAGCGTAAAAGCAGAATCATGTCATTCATTTCTTTATCTTGGTATTTAACACAGTCCCTGGAATAGAGGAGGCGTTCTATGATTCTTGTTGGGCGGATGAACCATGGAGTAAATGAATAACAAGGGTTTCCAGTATCTTCTTTCATGGTACTGAACAACTCATCACTCAATTTGAAAGATTACCTTGTCTCTTTGAACAATCTCCAGATTTTTTTTCCTTTACAGTGGCCTCTTCTAATAAGCTAAAACAACAAATTGCCAAAATATTTTAAAATAAAGCTCACATTTTCTGTTCCAACCATCTCTGAATTGACATCAATACTTCTCATATACCTTTCTACCTCTTGATGCTAAAGCATTATTTCTGCTGGATAGCAGACTTCATGCAGTGCCTCACTAATATTCCATAATGGCTTTTATTTCTATATGACCCTATAACTTCATTTGGCTTAATCTTCCAGTGCAAATCAAGTGAAACATAATTTAAACATAATTTTAGTCTCTCTGTTCTTATACTCAAAAGGAAGATTGGTCAGGCCCCTTCACATGCTTCTTTTAAGGTTTCATTGGGATGAAGAGATCTCACTGGTTCCAGATGAGTTGCATTTCCTGTTTTCGGAACTCATTTCACAGCTAATCACATCTAAAAGTTATGAACTTGAGGCCAGTTACAGACAAACCACAGCAAAGGTCAAAAGAATGAGCATGATTCACCTCTCTGGACCCACAGGGAACAATGAGGACAGAGCTGGGCAGCATCCAGCATCTGGTGAGCCTCCAATCAATCCCCACAGGAAGTCCCGTGTCCTGGGCCTTTCCCCACCGCAAAGCAACCTAGGTACAGCAAGAGTGTTCCATAAGTCTCTGTCCTTCACACACCTCCATCTCATGCGATATCCTCAAGAAAGAGGCATGTCTCAGAGAGCAAGAACGAAGCACTCTGTTGTCTGCAGAAACAATGGCGATTACTATCAGGTAAATCCTTTAACCCACATAAGACATGCAGTTGAGATAAATCACTAAAAAAGGGAGCAGCTCTCCTATCTTGAACTTAAATCCGGCATTTAAAAAAAGAAGTGAATGGGTAGAAGATGAGAAGCTATTTATAAAAGAGCGTTTCCACACATAGGCAACCAGTAATGGCATATGGAGTCAACAACTCCACTGATATTTGTGATAAAGTTTGCACACATGGAGGAGTTTGCCCAGGAAAGTGCACATCCTCGTTTACTGTCATGGCACAGATGCAGATCTCGCTCAGGAGGACGTTCAGACCAGTCCTTAAATTCTTCAAAAGTCTCTTGACTCAGGAAGTGTTACAAAGCACTGCACTACAGCAAGTATTCCCCCGATCCACAAAGAAGAAAGTAAGAGTCAATCTGATTGAAGACAGTGACTAAGAACCACCTTACGGAGTCCTGAGACCCTGGTGCAAAGCAGGTGGCATCTGCTCCCTCTGATGGCAAGAACAGGGAAGGCCCTCACACGTCTTAGGGAACACTTTGCTGTACCGGACACAAGAATGAGGGAAGAGCAGAACACCCCTTTGTCCATGTTTGAGACGGGACAGGGATCAGGATTCCCAGGTGAGTGGAAAAGATGTTTCCTCTGTGTCCCTAGAATCCCTCACCTCTCACGTGGGTGCCAAACGTAACATTGGCATTGCGTTTTGACAGCTGTTACTTTTTTAAAAAAATAATTTCATTGGGGGCTCATACATCACCTTTCACAATACATAAATCCTTATATTGTGCCAAGCACCTTCACATGCCTGCTGCCATCATCATTCTTCAAATATCTGCTTTTCCACTTGAGTCCCCGCCCCGCCATCCTTGCTCTCCCCTCCCCCTTCAACCATCAGTATTTTCTAAATTATTATTATTTTTTGTCATATCTTACACTGTCTGGTGTCTCCCCTTGCTCACTCCTCCGATGTCTGTCCTCCCAATAAGAGGCTATATGTGGATCCTTGAAGTTGGCTCCCCCTGTCTACTCCACCTTCCTTCCACCCATCCAGTAGCTTCACTCTTACTATTGGCCCCAAGGGGTTCATCTGTCCTGGGCTCCCCATAGTTCCATTTACAACTATTACTTTTAAAGGTTCACCAAAACCAAACTGTTGCTGTGAAGTCAATTCATACTCATAGGGACCTTCTAGAACAGAGGAGAACATCCTCATAGGGTTTCTGAGTCTGTACATCTGTATGGAAGCAGACGGCCTCATCTTTCTCTCACAGAACCACTCTAGAGAAGTGTTCATATACAAGTGGGAATAGGGATACCAGAATGGCAGGGAGAAGAGAGATGGAGAAAGGGAGAAAGGGGGAACTGATGGCAATGGTCAACACATAACCATACAGCCCTCTACAGGGGGAAGAACAGCAGAAAACATGGAGGAAGGGAGACCGTGGTCAGTGTGAAAGATGAACTTAATAACAATGTACATTCTATTGGGAGTTAAGATGGGGGGAGGGGGGAAAGAGCTGACAACAAGGGCTCAATAGAAAGTAAATGTCTAGAAAAGAATGAGGGCAACAAATGTACAAACATGCCTGATTCGGTTGGTGTGTGGATTGTGATAAGAGTTTTATGAACTCCCAATAAAATTATTAAAAAAAAAACTGTTAATCTAAGCTGAAGTGCTGCTACTGAGCCACCTCTTCCAGTCCTGGGAGAAAGACTGAGCATTGTATTCCCGCAAACAGTTATAGTCTCGGAAACCCACAGGGGTCGGTGCGACCTTCGTTTTCATTTCAGTCATACATAGCTCATAGCAAAGTTGGAACTGACTCGATTGCCGTGAGTGATGTCAGTCACGCTCCACAGGAAGCTGGCCTGGTGGCCTGTTCCTGTAAAGATGGCAGCCTAGAAAACCCTGTGGGGCATATCTACTGTGGCATATGAGTCACTACGAGTCTGAATCTGGCAGACAACAACATGTTCAGCAGGGCCCTGTTAGAACACAGAAGCCACTTACAGTGTTAGGAATAGAGAGAATTTAATACAGGAAATGATCGTATAGGTGACGGGCAACCCAGACGTGAGGAACTCTATTATGATGGGGGTCATCCAAACCTTAGCGACAGCCAGAAGCCACGACCTCCCCAGTGGAGGAGAGGGTCCGTGAGAGGCCGGCAGGTGGAATTATAAGAGAGCCGCGGCAAAGTGGGAAGGTGTCTGAGAGGACAAGGACAGAGGCCTGCTCCCCACCAACTTGGCTCTTGGAGAAGCAACCATAGCCAGAGAGGTCATTTGAGACTAAAGGAGCACTGATTTCTTGCCTGCCTTCTCCTCCTCTCCCAATCTGCAGCGGTCCCACCAGCTGAGCTTAGAGAAGCCAAAGGTCAAGGCAGCTGATGGGAGAGTGGGGTATGGTTGGGTTATTAACAATGTCTACAGTTCAACCCTACCACCACCCCCCCCACTAGTTGGTAGAGGCTTTCCCATGAAGAGGTACTGTCTCAGGGTCAGAGGGGAGTGAGTTTGACTTTCTCGGAGGGAGTAGAGAGGAGTGGGCTATGCATTGTGCTCTGATAGCAAAGTCCGAGGTCCATACTCATCAGTCTGTCCGAGGGAGGAAGATCAAAGGTTTCCATGTCTCACAAACTGCAAGGGGCAGCAGAGTGCCGGAGTCAGCATCAACTCAAAGGCAGGAAGGTTGGTTGTTGGAGTTTCGTGGTAGAGGAGCTCTGGTGGCACAGTGGTTACAGCAGCAACTGAAAAATCTTCTGTGATTCAAGCCCAACCACCTATTCTGGGAAGAAAGACACCCTTGGAAACTCTACTGGGTGGTTCTCCTTCTTCCTGTAAGATTGCTCTGAGTTGGAATAGGTTCAATGGTAGTAAATTCGGTGGGGCTGGTGACGGGGAGCAGAGAGGGGGCCAGGCCAAAGCAGACAAGCAAGCATTCCCTAGTCCAGATGAGTCAGAAGAGAAAAGCCACCGGATTAAGGACTTTCATTGATGAGACAAGTGGAAAGAGATAAGAAAGAAAGGTAAAAAAGAAGGGGAGGAGATAAAGATTGGGAAGGAAGCAACAAAGGAGAGGGGGGGAATCTCTCTCCAAGGTCTGAGGCCCCCCTCACCCACAATGAACAGTGGTGTCCAGGCCAGCCCAAAGACAGGCTGGAGCAGCCTGTGGTCATGGAAGGCAGAAGAATGCTAAAAGCCCCACAGTGATGTTACTGACGTTTGTTCGAACCTAATACTTGATTGACACGAGTGTGGATTTACTTCTGGCTGGTCCAAATGGAATTGAAAGCTCTTTCGGGAGACTTCTGGAAAGGTTTCAGAAAGTCACGTCACTCTCGGATTAAGTCACAGGTTCTCATAGTAAGCACAAAACAAAAGAGAATGGCAAACAAAGCAGCAGGGTAAAAATGTAAGGAGTGATAGGGTGTAGGAGAGCTCAAGGTATTTCTTTAGCAATGCTTATTTTTGACTGTTTTCAAATTAAGAAATGAATTTTGGATTGGGGATTAAACAAAGTAGCTCCTTGAGAAATAGAAGACATTGCTAAGGTTTAAAGGGGTCCTCCAACTTTTTAAACAGGGGGCCAGTTCACTGCCCCTCAGACGGTTGGAGAGCCAGACTATAGTTCAAAAGCAAACAAAAAAACTACGAACAAATTCACTGAGAGCCCAGGATGAGTTGCCTGCTAAGGAGGACAAGTAGTGGTGGCAAAAATACCTGGCGGACAGGATAAATGTCCTTGGTGGGCCACATGTGGCCCGCGGGCTGTATTTTGAGGACCCCTGGCTAAGACCATAACACCACCTTTGTGTAGTTAAGGTCAGAAACATCTGTTGACGCCTATACTCAGCTTGTTTTATTTGGTGGCCTTAAGACGTATTTGTGACAACCCAACCCTTCTTCTATTTCTTCGTGTCTCTCCCTGGCTGTTAACCCAGAGAAATCCTTGCCATCAGGACCCATGTTCCTTGCTCAGGCTTTGAAGAAACCATCTTTTCTAGAGGAGGGAGGCAAGGCACTGCCTAAGGCTCTGCTCACTCTGGCGTTCTCCATTCAGATGCAACACTACGCCTGGTCCTTAGACTCTTGGATTCTGTAGGTTCCACTTCCGGTGCTGACACACCTGATCTCCTAAGTTGAACAAAGATGTCCTGACCCAACCATGTGCTTTGGTTAAGGGAAGGTTCATGTGGGGACAGTTGGCAAGGGTTTTGAAGGAGGCCTGTTGGGTAGGAAATGGAGCCTTCAAAGCACGAGTGTGGGGGGACCAGCTGGGGGACCACGAGTGTGGGGGGAATTGAAACAAATCCAACCAGATTGTCATCGCTTCACTGGTGCATGCTCCACTGCATAAGAAAAGAAGAGCAGAAATCTGACTGGGGCTCTAGAAAAAGTCCAGGTCAAGTTCACTGCCATTGAGTTGATTCTCACTCCTAAGGACTCTGCAGGACAGGGTAGAACTGCCCCCAAGGATTTCTGAGATGACAGCTATTCACAGAAGTAGAAAGCCTCATCTTTTCACCTTGGAGCAGCTGGTGGTTTTGAACTGTGAACTTTACAGCCAGCATTCCAACAGGTGAGGTGTTCTATAAAGTCACTCTGACGAGCTTATCCAGGAATAATTTTAGTTTCAGCTTCGGTTTGATATTTTTTTTAAGTAGGCCCAAAAGAATATTGCTATGCGAGCATTCCCATTTAATATTCAGTCTCATCAACTGAGTTATTAATAGAAAGCAGTTCATGGCAACCATTTCTAAGGTGCTGATAAATGCCTAGTATGAAAATAGCCAATGAAACATCGATATTCTTATCTGGATTTTCTTAAAATAGTCATTGTGGGGCTGAGCCCCGGTGGCGTAGTGGTTGTGCGCGGGACTACGGCCCACTGGGATGGAGGTTCAATTCCAGCAGTGGGGCTGGGCCTCCTACTCCCACCACCGGAGAGCAGTGATGCCCCAAACAAACAAACAAAATAGTCATCGTGGTCCCACCATTCAAACTGCTGAAAAATTCCATTTCTGAAAACACTGGCTGAGCCATTCTTACAATTTATAGGCCACATTTGTCAAATTCGCGAACATTTGGGCCCCTGCTAAGTAAAAGGGACAGTGGTGCTGCACAGAGTGTGAGATGCTTGTCTCACTTGAAGAAGCTCAAGATCATCCCCTAGCGAATCAATTTGATTCATCAGTCCCATGCCTTCCTTCTCTCCCCACACCTAGAGCACCTTGCCAGGACCAGAGTTAGTGCATCCACAAGTTATCAAGTGCCTACCCTGAGTCAGGCATTGCACGTCGGAGAATGTTCCCCAACATCCCACGGGGTGAGTCAATTGGTCCTTCTCCTCTTCGAAGAAAGATGAAAGTGCAGAGAGATAGTGTCACTTTCTCAAGGATTACACAACTATTAAACAGTACCTCTAGGATTCAAACTCTTGGCTTCAAAGCCCCTGCTCATAACCACTGCCCTGGAAGGGGGGGTGAGCTCCATTCCCTGGACCCTACACTTCACGAGTTAGACCTAATGACTCACTTCTATTGAATAGGCATGTACATATGTAAATATATTTTATAAGATGATGAGGAAATAAATCTAAGTGCCTATATTTATAGGGTTAGTACTAAGGTGGACATTGGGTCGCGACTCAAGTACTCCCTCAATGCAAGAATACTTTGTTCTATTAAATTGACATTTCATGATGCTCACCCTCCGAACACGATTGCTGAAGTCAAAGTGGGTGCATAAACAAATATGGTGCCCAGCTATCAAAATATATAGCATCTGGGGTCTTAAAGGCTTGACGATAAACAAGGAGTCCTCTAGCTGAGAAGAATCAAAGCCCACATGGAGGAAGCATACCACCTGGTGTGATCAGGAGGTGTGGAAGGAATCAGATTTCAGGCATCAAAGAACAAAAAATCATATCATTGTGTATTCACCTTCCTGATAGGATCACTGCAGACAAATAGGTGTGTAAGCAAATGTGGTGAAGAAAGTTGATGGTACTCTGCTATCAAAAGATATATATAATATATAGATATATAGATATATATGGGGTCTTAAAGGCTTGAAGGTAAATAAATGGCCATCTAGCTCAGAAGCATCAAAGTCCACATGGAAGAAGTACACCAGCCTATGTGATCATGAAGTGTAGGAGGAATCATGTATCAGACATCAAAAATCAAAAAAATCCTATCATTGTGTGCCTAACTTCCTGATATGATTGCTGACGACAAATGGGTGCATAAGCAGATGTGGCAGAGAAAGCTGATGGTGCCTGGCTATCAAAAGACAAAGTGCCTGAGGTCTTAAAGACTTGAAGGTAAACAAGTGGCCAACTAGCACAGAAACTACAAAGCCCACCTGCAAGAAGCACACCAGTTTGTGTGATAACAATGTGTCAAAGGGATCAGGTATCAAGCATCAAGGAACAAAAATCACATGATTGTGAGTGAAGGGGAGTGCAGAGTGGGGACCCCAAACCCATTTGTGGGCAACCGCACATCCCGTTACAGAAAGGTCTTGGGAGGAGATGAGCCAGTCCAGGTAACAGCACTAAAACATACCAGGTTCCTCTAGTTCTTAAATGCTTCCTCCCCCCAACTATCATCATCCCAATTCTACCTTACAAATCTGGCTAGACAAGAGGATGCACACTGGTAAAGACAGAACTGGAAACACAGGGAGTCCAGGACAGATGAACCCCCAAGACCAGTGGTGAGAGTGGCGACACTGGGAGAGTGGAGCAAAGGTGGGGTTAAAAGGGAGACTCAATTAAAAGGCTCTACTACCACCTCCTCTCTGGAGGACGGACAACAGGAAGTGGGCGGAGACATTGAACAGTGTAAAATATAACAAAATCATTGATAAATTATTAAGGGTTCATGAAGAAGGAGGGAGCAGAGAGGGGAGAGAAAAAAGGAGGAGCTGATACCAAGGGCTCAAGTAGAAAGCAAATGTTTTGAGAATGATGATGACAGCAAACGTACAAATGTGTTTGACAATGGCTGCATGTTTGGATTGTGATAAGCCTTGTATGAGCCCTCAATAAAATGAGTTTAAAAAAAAACCCAGCAAAAGCAAACGAGAGAGCAATCACTCCTAATAAAATGTAACCAGTCCAGTCAATCCACTTCCTGTCTGTCAGCAGAGGCTTGCATGTTGTTATAATGCCGACTAGGTGTTAGCATGCTTCCAGGCCAAGACAGACTAGGAAGAAAGGCCAGGCAATCTAATTTTGACAATGAGCCAGTGAGAACCTGATGGCTCACAACAAAGTTTCAAAAACCCAACCCATCCCAGGGAATGATGCAGGATGCGGCAGTACTTCATTCCCTGAGCCAGAGGCCATGACTACTCAGGGGCCAACTTGACAGCAGCAGAGGAAAACAACAATCAAAGATGAATAGACCCACCCACGTTTGACGTGATCTTAAAATCAACTTTGTGACATCTCCTTAGAGCAGTGATTCTCAACCTTCTTAATGCTGCAACCCTTTAAGACAGTTCCTCATGCATGGTGACCCCCTAGGCATCAAATTATTTTTGTTGCTTCAAAACTTCAAAACTGTAATGTTGCTGCTATGAATCGGGTGACCCCCGTGAAAGGGTCATTTGAGCTCCAAAGGGGTCATGACCCACAGGTTGAGAACCACTACCTTAGAGCATACATGTATCTTACTCTAAGCACAGAATCGCGAAGCTCTGAGCTTTTGAACAGGAAGCTATGCTGCTGAAAACTCCTAGCTGTGTCTCATGGCAGGCTTGTTTCCACAGGATTTGAGTGAAGGCAATCTTTTAATTTACGGCCCAGTGTTTGTTTCTAACACCAGGCAGTCTGGCCTGATTCTTAATTCACAGACTACTAGACACCTTGCTTCATACCTGCCACCTCCCTCTTATTGTTCGGTTGTTGCCATTCCTGCCACCTGGCCTGGGGCTATACCTCAAGGTTGCTCTCGCAGCCTTTCTGCCACCTACCCAGTATTGAATCAGGCCACCAGGTCTGGCTCCTCCTCAGCTGCCTAACTGGCTTGTTGCTGTCCAATTCTGCATGGTTGTGCGTAGGATAGTAACTCCGGGCCAAATAGGCATGCTGGGTTGGCCCCAGGCCATGTTCTGCTTGTCAGGATCAGTCACACTGGTTAATGAGGAATGTAACAATGCACACACAATGACAATGGGTCTATTTGGAAAATAGGCTCAACACTGACTATGCAATGACAACATCCAGACATCAGAGATCTAAATTCACAGGCCTACTCCTTGGACACTAATGCCAGAAGTCAAACAATCAGGAAGTTTCCCTTCTGCACTCTTTTTTTTTTTTTAATTTTTTTTTTTTTTTTGTGGGCATCACTGCTCTCCGGTGGTGGGAGTAGGAGGCCCAGCCCCACTGCTGGAAATGAACCTCCGTTCCAGTGGGCCGCAGTCCCGCGCACAACCACCGGGGCTCAGCCCCCCTTCTGCATTCTTACAGGACCTTGCTGAACCAGAATCATGGGCAATAGACGAAATTAGACCAGGACAGGCCCTACCATCTGTGTGGCACAGAAATCTCCTCTACAAAAAGCAAATCATTATTGGGAGCAAATTACCATAGACAGCTAAAAGGGGTATAGCATGCTTTTCATAAGTAGACACAGTATGGAGTCTGAGAACAACATGCCCCCCCCCCAAACACAACCAAAGTCACTACCATGAAGTCAATGCCAACTCATAGTCACCCTTATAGGACAGGCCCCCGGGAGCTCTGAGACTGTACCTCTTCATGAGTCTTTCTCCTGAAGAGCAGCTGGTGGTTTTGAACTGTGGACCTTGCAGTGAGTAACCTAATGTGTAACCTAATTCACCAGAGCTCCTTATGGTGACTCTAATGCCTTGAAAATTTAGATTGCAGACTCTGCTTTGCACTCAGCTTTTGAGGACACATTTGGAAGCCGGGCAGGGAGGGGAAGGAGGGAATCATGTGATAATCACTGCACTCTAGACCAGCTTCTCAATCCATCATCCTCAAGGAAATCTCTGTGCTGTACATTGTTCTATTATCCTGATAGCAATGTAGTCAAGTACGACAGAAGCCTAATGTGATTGACTAAAAGGGGTTGTTTTCTTCCAGCAGAAGGCATAGGAAATAAATTTCTTATTTTGACAAGTTCCCCCATCACCCCTTTTCAGTACAGTAGCCCTCTTCTGATTCCTCTTTCTTAAAAGCGTGCTTCCGATGAAGAAAGTTGGGTCACTCAGCCCCCTAGAACAGAGAGCCCCTCTGTTGCTTGTCATGTCAGGCATTTCCTCTGTCTGCTGCTTCGGTGCAGGCACAGACACAGCCATGAAGACAGGTCTGACTTGAGGCTATGGACTGGTTTACTTCGCTCCCTGCCCGCTCCATCTTTCAGAATGTACTGTAAGTGCTGTGGTATCCTCAGCTGTGTTCCCTGTCCCACACCCAGATCTGGACTCGCGGTAAAGCAAAAATAGCCTCATGAAGCCAGTCTTACCGACTCTATGTCCACTCCAGGCCACCCCATGTGCTGGCCAGGGGAACGCCCAGATACTTTTCCTGACTGCAAGCTTGATAGGAGCAGATGCCCAGTCTTCTTCTCCAGCACCACTGACTGGGCTTGAATGGCCAATCCTTAGGTGGGTGGTCGCAGGCCGACTGCTTCTGCCACCTAGTTGAATGAGGGACTAGAAGAAATAAGCTCATGCCTAATGGAATGACGTGAGATCCATTGCTTTTAAAGTGGCCCAAGTAGTTCTAAATACAATACCCAGCACACCCAATAGTCCGTAGCCAATCTCCAGCACGTGTTCATCAAACATGTGAAGACCTACTGTGCGCCTTGAAGGAAGGCCTCACCTAACCCTCTTAGGCCACTACACCTCCCTTTCAGCCTTTTAGGACACCATCTCTTCGAGGAGTGAAAGCTGGAAGCCAGCCATCCTCAACTCCAGAGAAAAGTCCCACAATGACAGAACTTTCCAGTCTTTCCCCACGACAGGGCTCCCTATTTCACACAGGAAGCACCACCGCCAAGCAGCCACCAGCACCTCTATGATTTAACCACTTTCTATGCCTTTTATGTGGCACAAGTTGGGGGGCTAACTGGAAGGCCAGCAGTTGGAAACCACCGGCTGCTCCACAGACCTTGGACCTGGGCTTTTGACTCTGGTCAAAATGGAGTCCCCGAACCTCACTGGGGCTGTTGACCCTGCTCTCTAGACTCACTCAGCATTGACTGGATGGCAGTGCGTTTGTTTGGGATTTGGGGCTTTGTCTTACATGTAAATTTTCCATTCGTGCATATGAAGTTTCACTGGGCGCATTTCATCTTCCTACTTAACATAGTTTAGGTTACTATTGTACTAGGAATCCTAGCAAAAATAAAACAAAACACATATGTCTAGGTCCTGATCCCCCAACCTTCATTTTAAATTTATTTCCTTAGCGCAGAACAATGAGGACTGACCAGCTGATGAGCAGTTCTGTGTCTAACTCCAGCATTTAGCTAAGAGAAGACGTTTGCAAGGATGCCGTGGTTGTTAGTTGTCAAACAGTCCCTTTCCACCCATAGTGACCCCACCCTACCCCCCATGTACAGACAAAACCGTCCCAGAGGGTTCTCAAGGCGCCCACCTTCCCCAAGCCCAGCAAAGGTGATTACGACCGCGGCCACTCTGGCTGGCAGCCTAGAGCGTAACCATCTGGGCCGTCTGTAAAGAAATGACCAAGTTGCAAAGGCACCATTAAGTAAACATGTCCCTTTTTGCATCTTTGATGATGTAAGTGAAAGAAAAATAGATGGATGCTCTCTAGAATCACAACCATCCTCTCATGATTATCCTGAGTGGAAGACAGAGTGAAGAAAGGATGGGAAGAATGAAAAACGCCTTCTGCGCTGTCTTCCTCTTCTGGAGTGGCCTCTGTTCAGCACTCAGTTCAGCTATCTTTGAGAAGAGTGGGGTGCTCCTTTGGGACTCAAAAAAATGTTTCCCATCCGAATACAGGTCTTTGTAGGACACTCTTTTCAAAAGAAGGAGGGAAATAAAAATATTTTCCCACGTCAAAAGACTTCTGGTCAATAGAAACAAATGTGGTATTTGGAAAGATTCCAGTTAGCTTCCTTCTTGAAGTAAAATTGTTCCAAGACTCTGTGTTTGTCCGGGTTGACGAGGGAAACAAATCCAGGCACACTTAAGTTGTGTAAGAAAGAGCAGTATATCAAAGAGTCATTGTATATTAAAGAAACATTGCAGGCCAGTCCAGATTAAGTCTTTAAGTCCCCTATTAGCCCGTAAGTCCCATTCTAGTCCATAAATTCCTCTCTAGACTCATGTAGCACATGCACTGATACCAAATGCAGAAAGATCACAGGCCAGGCCATGGGGTGAAAAGCCTTTTGCTTCCAGTGTTGGAGGAAGCATCTTAGCACTGGCATGGGTTTTCATGTGACTATTCCAGCTCTCTGGGGTCTCACCAGCAGGAAAGTGAAGCAGTATATGTGTGTGTGTGTGTGCGTGTGTGTGTGTGTGTGTGTGTGTGTGTGTGTGTGTGTGTGTCCCTCCTCCGGAGAGAAAGAGAGGAAGTTCCCAGCATTTTCCTGAGAAGGCCATGCCCACAAGGAGGCATCAGGCTGTGACCTGATTGACAGGCTAAACTTCACCCCTTAGACTCTTAATATCCTCAAGTGACAGGATATTATATAACTACCAGAGACTCTTCTTGCTTTGAAAGCATATTATGTGGATATAAGGAACAATAATCGAGAGGTTTCATTAATATAGCAGTTGTTACCATACAGGCTAAAATATTCTTTTTGAGTAAAAGCCTTTTCTGTTATCTTTTTATTCTTAATGTCTCTATACTCAAAGTTAATTAACCTACTGCTAGTCTTGTTTTGTTTTTTAAATCATGTTATGGGGGGTATTTACAGCTCTTCTAATAATCCATACATCTACTGTGTCAAGCACATTTGTTGGCATCATCCTTTTCAAAACATTTTCTACTTGAGTGCTTTGCACCAGACCCTCATTCTTTTCCTCCCTCCCCAACCTTCATGAATGCTTGATAAATGATAAAATATTATTATTTTCATATCTTACACTGTCCGCTGGCTCCCTTCATTCATTCTGTTGTTCATCACCCTGCATGTTAGTCTGGGTTGATTAGGGAAATAAATTCGTAGACACTAGTGTATAAAAAAGAGTTTTATATAATTGTATATTAAGAAAACATCATAGGCCAGGCCAGATCAATTTCAAAAGTCCAGTGTTAGCCTGTATGTCTAATATTAGTCCATAAAGTTCTCTTTAGACTCACACAGGCATACAATGATGTCAAATGCAGGAAGATCACAGACCAGAGGGTAGAAAGTTTTGTAGATCTAGTGGCAGTGGAAACATCTCAGCACTGGCATGGGTCTCCATGTGGCTCTGAGCTCCAGGGCTCTGGCTCCATTAGCGTGTGTTCATGAGGCTTGTCAATAGGAATATGAAGCAGAGAGAATGTGTGTGTGTGTATGTGTGTGTGTGTGTGTGTGTGTGTGCTGTCCCCAGGGGGGAAGACAGGAGTTCCCAGAATCCTCAGGAGGTCAAGCCCACACAGAGACCTCATTGGCTGTGGCTTAATTGACAGGCTAGATTTCACCCCTTCATTCAAGATAAGAGATCAAGCAACTGCCACACCCTGGGGAGAGGTGTTATATGTCAATCATTGTCATCAGTGCCCCCTTCTTCCTGCACCTTCCCCTTCCCCTCAGGGTATTGCTACTTCCATTATTATTCCTGAGGGGTTTATCTGTCCTGGATTCTGTATATGGAGATCTCTTTTCTATACCAGTTTACATGCTCTGGTCTAGCCGGATTGTCAGGTAGAACGGGGAGGGGGTTTGGGGGTTGGGGGTGGGGCGGTGGGATGTAGTCGGAGGGAAGAGCATTAAAGAATTAGAGGAATGGTGTATGTTTTTTTGGTGCTATACTGCACCCTGGCTAGCTCATCCCTTCACGTATTAGGGGCAATTTAGTTGTTTGTGTATTGACATATTTTAAAATTTCACCTGTTGTTGTCTTGAATGTTGAGTACAGACCCCTCTTGGTGAGAAGTAATAATGACGGAAGCGACTTGACCTTTTTTCATGTTCACCCTTGAACAGAGCACTAAGCAGGAGAGACAGCTGACCCAGCACCTCATTTGCAGCCCGCAGCAAGGGTGAAATCGTGAATTAGATAAGAATTTCTTTTGTTTGTTTTTCCAGAAAAGAAAAGAGAGACTAGAAAATAAACGAAATGTTTTACTAGCAGAAAGACAAATACATGGCTGCTTTCTTTTCCTGCCCTCTGCCCAAGGCTTCAAAAGGAAGGACAGACTTTCCTCGAGGGATCAGAAAAAAATTTCAGGAACCACAGACTTTAGAGCACCCTCTCTGTAGCCCAGGGTCCCCATCTGTTAAAGAGGATGATAATCCCCTTCAGTACCTGTTGCCATAAAGTCCCCCTGACCATGGTGACCCAGGTATGTCTGAGCAGATGTGCGCTGCATGGAGTCTTCACTGGTGAAATTTTTTCAGAAGCAGGTTGCCAGACCTTTCTTCTGAGGTGCCTCTGATTGGACTCCATTCGCCATTGCATTGACCAAACACAGTCATCATTTATACCACTCAGAGACACCACCTACCTTATTATTGTCTTTTGCTGGCAGTATTAGGCGGCTTATTAAAAATCAAACAAACCCAACACTGTCATTGAATTGATTTAGACTCATAGTGACTCCAAGGGACAGAATAGGACGGCCCTTGTGGGCTTTCAAGACGATAATTCTTTATGGGAGAAGGAAGGCTCATCTTCCTCCCAGTGAGTGGCTGATGGTTTCAAACTGCTAACCTTGTGGTTAACAGCCCAACTCATAAACCATGACGCCACCTGGACTCACTGGGTGACTTATAGGGTTGCTTAAAGAACCGAATAAGGGACCAGCACAAAACCTGGTACACAGGAAGCAGGCACTAAGTGTTAGTCTTATGTTGCAAGTGTCAAGATGCAGGACTCCCCCCTCTTTTATTGTGGGGGGCATCACTGCCCTCAGGTGGTGGGAGGAGGAGGCCCAGCCTTTGCTCCATGGAGCTGGAATCGGACTTCCATCCCAGTGGGCCGCAGTCCCGCGCACAACCTCTACGCCACCAGGGCTCAGCCCCTCCTGGCACTTTTTATAAATGACTTCATCCCCCAGAAAACATGGACGGACTGCTTCATTTTTACCAAGCACTTGGCTGGCGAGGAGGGAGAAAGGCCAATTGCATAGGTGCTTACAGTCCAGAGATGAATGCATGGCTCAACCAATAATTACAACACAATGTGGCAAGTTCTGTAATAGTAATAATAGTAATAATTATACCTATTGTCTATCGACGATGTTTTTGATGATGGCTCAGCACTTTTCAAACACTGTCCTACTTGGCTCTCACAACTTCTATTTGGAGAAGATGCTGTGATGCCCATTTTACAGATGAAAATATGGGTTCAGGGAAGTGACATAAATTACCTAAAGTCAGAGAGTTAGCAAATTTAAATGGTAAGGCTGGAATTTGAACTTGGGACTGGTTAAATCCAGTATCTATTTTATGAACCACAGCATGATACTGCTTTCTCAAAATATAACATATCATTGACATATTTCAATTAAAATTATAAATATATTATTCCATGTGGATATTAAAAGCACCTAGGAACCTGTAGAAAGTCTAGCAGGTGAACTCAGCCAAATCTACAAATATTCTTACTTTGTCTCCTCCCTTGTTCATCTCTTGAAGCAGTTGTCTTTGTTCATTCTGGGTACCATTGCTTGTTGCCTTCTTGGAAACGTTTCTCTTGCTTGTATTGTCAACATTTTTCTATTGGCTTCTTTGTGTCAGCATTTACAGTCATTCAGGTTTCTTTAACTTAAAGAAAGTCCTCCTGCAAAGACATTTATAGAGGTCTAAATGCAGACGTGTGTAGAGTAAATACATTTATATATAATGACAGGGGAATAGATTTATGTACATATACTTATCTATAAAATATTATGGCAGCAGATCTCCATTCAAGTACTCCCTCAATGCAAAACAATTTGTTCTACTAATATGGTACTCTGTGATATTCACCTACCCTGACACAATCACTGAAGACAAAATGGGTGCATAAGCAAATGTGGTGAAGAAAGCTAATGGTGTCCAGCTATCAAAAGAGATAGCATCTGGGGCTAAAAGCATTGAAGAGAAACAAGTGGCCAGCTAGCTGAGAAACAACAAAGCCCACATGGAAGAAACACACCAGCTGTGTGATCATGAGGTATCAAAGGGATCAAGTATCGATATCAAAAACCCAAAACAGAACAAAACAAACACAAAAAATCATATCAGTGGGAATGAGGGAGAGGGCAGGGTGGAGACGCAAAGCACATCAGTAGTCAATTGGACAGCCCCTGTCAAAGGGCCACAAGGAAAAGAAGAGCCAGTCAGGATGCAGTATAACATTGATGAAACACAAGACCTTCCTCTAGTTCTTTGATGCTTTCTCCCCATCCACTCCCCTCCCCCATGTCCATGACCCCAATTCTATCTTACAAATTGGGTTAGACCAGAACATGTATACTGGTACAGATAAGAGCTCACAACATGGGGATCCAGAACAGGCAGGCCCCTCAGGGCCAATAAGGGGAGCAGCGATACCAGGAGAGTAAGGGTAGGGGACAGGAGGACGTCTGTGCCCCCTTCCCCAACTTGGGGGACAGACAGTGGACAGCAGAAAAGTGGTGAAAGGAGACAGCGGTTCATAGAAGATATGAAAAAAAAAAAAGAAGAATTTATAAATTATCAAGGGGATCTGGAGGAGGGAGAGGGAGAGGGAGGGGGTGGGGTGGGGTGGGAAATGATAGCAGTAGAGCCTGTAACTAGCCAGTAAGTGGGCTGGGATTTGAAACAAAGATTTTCATTTAAATTGGAACTTGAAAACAGAGACCTGCCTCTATCCACTACAGCATAATGACTAGGCCCTAGCCGAGTTCTGAGTGCTCTCCGGTCTGTACGTGTATCTTCACCAAGGATGCTGACAGTATAACCAGGATTGTTCCTGCCCTCCACATGCATGGCAGGGAGTTGGGTTTTTTCCTTTCTACTTACAAGGATAGCTGCCACCTTGTGGACATAATGTTAGGTGATCTTGAATTCTCTACTTAACATTTACATTTAATGTAGTTTCCCATCCACATGGACTTCCAAAATCTCACTGACATCGAGTCAGTTCTGAAGCACAGCAACAACCGACGTAGGGTTAGGTGTAACCCAAGGGTTTCTGAGACTGTAGTTCTTTGGGGGAGCAGAAAAGCTCTTCTTTCTCCAAGGAGTGTCCAGTGGTTTTGACTGGCTGTGAGGTTAGAAGCCCAACTCAGAGCTCATTAATTAGGCTGTTTTGCATCTAATTAGCAAGATACTAGGTTTTACAGGAACGAATCCTTTTTGTTGTCTTTTTTCCCCCTTTTTGGATTTCACTTATATGGACTTTACATTGAAATCTGATTAAAAATGAACAGAAAGTAGTGTTTTATGTCATTGTTTTGCAGCAATTTCTTCCTCACGGTGAGAAAGGGAAAATTGCTGAGCCCCGGTGGCGTAGTGGTTGTGCGCGGGACTGCGGCCCACTGGGACGGAGGTTCAATTCCAGCTCCACGGAGCAAAGGCTGGGCCTCCTACTCCCACCACCTGAGGGCAGTGATGCCCAAAAACAAAAACAAAAACAAAACAAAAAGAAGAGAAAGGGAAAATTTTATGAGCAAGTGGGTTTAAATCCAGACCTCAGTGTCCAGGCTGCAGTGTTTTGACTTTAAAAAGTGGGGGTAGGAGGGGGAAGAATAGCATTTACCTCATAGAAATATGGTGAGAAATAAGTTAGTCTGTATCAGGTGCCTAAGGTAGTGCCCAGTACACAACTTTGTTACTGCAAAAATACTGCCCTCTTGATCTCCAGTAATTACTTGTTCTGAGGAGTGCCTACCTCCCGAGTGTTCTTGTTCACCTTCTAGATCTGTCTGTTGTCTGGCTGAAAACTGAGCCTTGGAAGTGATTCTAGTTTCAGGCCTGAAGGTGACACAGGACTAAAGTGTTAGGGTTTGATCAGTCTTGATCTGACCAGTAGGTCTGATCTTTTAAAAAATGAATATGTTTGAGTTTTGTTCTTCTACCACTCTACCCAGGACCTTCTAATATGGCTGTCAGTAGTGGTTGCTAGGCACCAGCTAGTTCTTTCAGAGTCAGGTTCACAGAAGCTGAGGTTCATGTGATCCTTGAGTACTTTGGACTCACTGTTTCCTGAGTCTGTTTTTCTTCACTCTTCTCTGCTCTGGATATAGAGAGACCAATAGTCGCACCATTTGTGACATTTATATGCTTTTAAGACTCCAATTGTGGTAGTTACATAATTTTTATGTCAACTTAAAGATACATAAAAGTATAGGGGTGGAGTTTAGCCTGTTAATCAGGACACTGCAGCCTGATGGTCTTCTTTGGAGGTAGGACCGAGAAAGATAAGTCTCCAGAGGAGGTCTCTCTCTCTCTCTCTCTCTCTCTCTCTCTCTGCCTTCATATTTCTGCTTGCTGGCCACGTGGAGAAGTGCTGGATTCTTGCCATACTTACCTTGGATCCACATGACTTTGTACCCACCGGCCTGTGATCTTCCTGCATTCCTTATCTGTGCATGAGGCTGCGGGAATCAACCGAGGGACTTAAAGGCCAGTATCAGCACATGGATCTGAGTTGGACTGGGCTGGGATGTTTTCTTGATATAAAATTGCTTCTTGATATAAAGTTCTCTCTCACACATATATGAGTGTGGCTGGATTTGTTTCGCTACTCAGCCCAGCTGAACACACCAGTCAAAATAAGATAGAAAACATTGTCTTTCTGTAGTGGAATTCTGATCACATCTTAGGTTTACTGCTGCTGCTTCTCCTCCTCCTCCTTTTTATTCTTTCTTCCCCTTCTGTTGCTCTTTCTCTGACTATTCTTCTAACAGGTCAGTGTTGAAAAACCTGCCTGTAATCTCACTAGCTCTGTCTTCCACTATTCATATCTCTTTCTTTGCTTTTTTTGAAATCTTCATACTAATCTTCTAGGTTTCTACTTCCTGTCTTTGTGTGGTTTTCAAATTTTTGTTATATGGTCAATTTGTGCTGGTAGTGTTTTCATGAATTCTTCAAGAGTTTTGTCTGTTTTCTTTGCTTTTCTCTGCATTTTCCTTCTTTCTTTCAGTCCATTGAAAGTACCTAAATATCATGCTTGAGAATTCTTTATCATGTCGTCTCAAGAGATTTCTTCCTGGGAAAGATTTTCAGGTTCTGCCTGTTGGTCGCTTGTTTAAGTCAGTGTATCTTGTTTCTTCACCTGCACTAAAATTGTCTGTTGTCTTTGAGGCCTTGTAGTGGTGGTGTACTTGTCTTTAATTGGGGGTTATATGTTGGTGTATTTTGCCCAGGAAATTTTGTTTTGTTTTGATATATTTATGTGAACAGGGTGGGTATGCTACTCCGCTCACTAGCTTAGCACAATGCCAGAGCTCACTAGTCAGTCATCTTCTGGAGAGTGATAGGTGGAAGTATGTATTTGGCTCTCTAAATACCGTTGTGTAGAGTGGTTGAGGGAGAATTGGGTTAGTATTGGCCACCATCTAGCATTTACCAAGTGGTGTGGGAGTTGGCCATGGTCCTGTCCCAGTAGGTGGGACTGCAGGAGAGGTGGATGTGCCTGGGTAGTGTGGTCATCGCTGCCATCTTCTGCCAGGTGGTAGGGGGGGTGGGGGGAGGAAGTAAAGAGAGAGAAAGCAACCATTACAGAAGAAAATAGTAAATGAAGAAAAGAGGAAGAACACGTAGAAAAAACAACAACAATAAATTAAAACCAAAAGGCATTGCAGTAAAAATAGAGGAAGAAAACTGAGAAGAGAAAAACGAAAAAGAATTGTATGAAATGCTAAAGATAAAATGAAAAAGAAGAACAAGAGACAAAGCAAGAAAAATAAAGAAAGACATGAATAAGAAAAGGAAAGGACAAAAAACTAGGGGGTCAAAGGCATCCAGGTGACTTGGCCAGGAGATTGTGGCAGGTGGTGTGCTGGTCGTGGAGGGAGTTCCTGCCAGCCCGGAAAGGGAAGGTTACTTTGTCTGAGAAGGGATGCCTGCCAACCCAGAGCATGGCTGCGAGTAAAGCGTCTGGTCCTGAAAGGAATTCCCACTTGTGTTGATGGTGGCTAGGAACAGGTCAGCTGGCCTCTGAAGGAGTTCCTGCCCACCAGGGGGCTGGATACAGGTTTGGGCCTGCAGCAGAGCCAGTGTCAGGTGGTTGCTATGATGGGAATAGTGGGTGCCAACATCCAAAGTGGCTGTCCAGTGTCAGGTCTGCTGACGAGTCCTTGTCTCATTTGTTTCCTTGTCCATGGTTTTCTTTCTTCTAGTCAGTATTTGATGAACTTTTTAATACTTCCCTTCAAAACACAAACTTCTAGGACTGGATTATCATCTGTGTCTGCTTTGTCTGCTCTCTCACGTCTTTGTTGAATAAAGCCTGGGTTGATTGTCCACCTGGAACTCCAGTGGACCAGATGTCACAGCTGGTAATGTCACATTTTATTTAATTTAGGCCAAAGTTTACAGATAAACTGGCCTTCCATTCATCGAATCAAATACATTTTGGTTTGTCATCCCTCCCTCTCCCACACCCTCCCTCTGTCTGCTGCCTCCACTGGCTCTTCTCTCCCACCCTGACCTTCCTCCGGAGCTTTTCCCAGAGGCAAGTGCTGCCCCTAGATCACCTGTGGCATCTCCCTGGTGTCCTTGGATACCATACAGGACCACCTGTGTCACTGCCAACTCCTAGTGACCCTATCGGACAAGGAAGAACGGCCTCTGCGGATTTCCAAGAGTATGGCAGGAGGACCCGAGGACCCACTGCTGGTCTTGAACTGCTGACGTGCAGTGAGCAGCCTGACTCCTAACTCCTTCACATGAGCATAGGGGACCCGTTGATAAATGGGTTGAGATTACTCCCAGTCCTTTGATCCAGTCGCACTCCATTGCTGCATGAGTGAGGGACTTAGTGCTTTTACGTAATAGGCACTAAATAAGTGTTACTTTAATTGAATAGTCGAGGATCACAGCCAAGCAGTGATGTTCAGAACCACTGGGGCCCATTTGAATTCCACCACAGATGAGCAATGCTAATTTATTCAAGACAGTTAGTCTCTCAATGACTAGCTTTCCTAGCCTGTCAAGTATTTTATCTGTCCAATCTGGTTCTAATACAGGAAATGGGTCCTTTAAATGATGGTTTGGTGGGGTGGAAGGGTATTGACTCTCAAAGATGACTTAAATTAACCTGACAATTGCTGTATACTCTACTTGCATTTTCACAAGTGATCCTTTGGTATTTTTAAACTCCTGGTACAGGGCCTTGTTCTGGTCCAGCAAGTTGAACTAGCTTCCAAATCTAATTGGTAGAGCATGAGTGACCTCCTGGTTGGAAATGGCTTCTTCCAAACCATTCTGCCTTGCTCAGATTGCAGGATCGAGGTCAGCATGAGCACTTTGGGGAGTAGCAGAACTCCCTGCCAGGGTGTGACTCTGCAGCACCAAGCACCAATTACCAGCTAATTGCTCCAGCCTCAATAAACTGTCTAGTGCCACCTCCCAATTTAAAGTGGAAAATCTCCTTAGACAGCCTTAAATGAACCACAATTTACAAATATGACTCCAATTGTTTGACCTTTCCATATTTACTCTGAAAACAATAGCGATGTTTTTTTTTTTTTTTGGACTAATTACAAAAAGTTGGTAGAGGTTTTTTAGTTGTTAAAAGGAGAAAAAGTGGGCAAAGTTTGGGTATGGTGAATTAAAAAAAAAGTAAGACTTTAATGTCTGAGAGAGAAAAAACTAGATTTGGAGTTTTACGACTAAGATCTGAGTTGACTCTACTGCCTCGAAAGGATCATAAAAGAACCACCTTTAAACACCATTCAAGAGCCCTTACTATAGCTTCTATTGACTTATCTTGAAGAGCCAGGCAGTACGCTTTCTAGGAAGGAGAAAAATGAGTTTGACTTTCCCTTTTCCAAGAATTATAGGGATCCACCACAACAGCAAAGGTCAAAAAACAACCACATTATTTATATCAACACACCAACCTGATACTATTTATACCAATAAATTCATCAAAATACCTCTAGTATTACAGAGAATGCATTTGTTATATATTAAATACAGACACACACATACATATATAAACATATATAAGGAGATTCGAAGTACTCCATTATTTAGATATAAACACACTGAGATATGTAAAGCTAACAAAATGCCTTTAGTATCACAAAGGACATATTTGCAATGTTTGGAAATATTACCAAAGAGAAGATTTCTCAAGACACTCTTGCTCTGTAAAAGAGATTCTTTTAAAATGATGTCTTGGGTGTAGCAATTCTATCATTTTAATAAGGTGTATGTGGCCGTTCCTGCCTATGCTGCTGTAATGCAAGTTCACGTTGTCTGTCTTCCAGGTCAGAGCAACCACCTTCAACCTCTGGGCTAGCATCTAAGGACATCAACCATCTGTACCACCCCAGGAAGAAGAAGCTGATCATCACATTAATTACAGAGCAGAGAGCAGAGCGTTTCCATAGCTCTTCTTGGCTGTGATTGCAGAAGCGGACCACCAGGCCTTCTCCTAGGGCACCTCTGCTTGACTTGGTCGATCTTTAGGTTAGTAGATGAGTACTCCTTATTTGAGCTACCCTGTAACCTTCTTCAGAGTGTGGCCATCAAGAGGGGGAAGTTAGAGAGGATAAAAGCCACCAAGCCCAGGGTTCTCAATGTTGGAAGTGGCATCAAAGAAGCTCAGTAAAGCTATCATTTAAGTCAAACACACTCCCCCTCATCATGGGTAGGGACATGTATACAGAATCTCCCAGGGCCGGTTATTCTTAGTGCATCAGAGCTTTCAGAGCCTGGGTGACAGAGAAGGCAGGACATGGGAATAGAGTTCGGCTAAGGACTCTAACCAATGAAAGGGAGAAGCAGCACGAATTGTGTGGCCTGTCATTCTTACCACCCATTTGGGGAACACCCACTCTCCCTGGAGCCTCAGGCTGGGCCAACGTGAAGCTGCAGTCACACCCGGACCCCTGGCCTTTGAAACACACAATTAGAAAAGTGCCGTGCCTGCATTTCTTGATGAGAGTGAGAAATGCTGGCTCTCAGGAAATGCCAGCTCACGAAGCTTATCTTAGAGGTCCTTCAGTTTTCCTCCATCATTCTGTCAACGTGGCGACTTAGAGAGCATTACTATTTACAGACACCGGGTGTGGAGGTAGGAGATCCCAAAGGTTATTCAGATTCAGTCCTGGTCATGGATGAAGTCACATCCTAATTGGGGTTGGTGGTGTTGGTGGTAGCAAATTTGACACAGACATAAATTGTTACAATATAGGTTAGAATGTGACAAGTATCCTATGGGAAGTATCAAGAGATGTGGGAACCGAAAGGAGGGGATGCTATGCTTCCTTGTAAAGATGCACACAGAGAAAGACTAGATTAAAAAGGCAGCTGATCTGGTGAATAGTGAATGAGTGGGATTGGACACATACAGACCAGGCTGAAGACAACGGGACAGAAATAACATGAGCATGGATTATTGCTAAGAAGGATACTAACACTTCCTTTACACTTGGGAAGGATGGTCCCTGAAATCTTGAAGTCTAACTCTAGCCAGAAAGACGAAGGAGAATTAGACTATACTCAATAAGACAAATACACTACCAGCGAGCCAATTCTGACTCATAATGTCCTCACAGCAACCCTGTACAAGAGCAACAAAATAAAGGCCATCTAACAGCCCCACAAATGTGCATCACAGCGAAAATGCTGTATTTCTAAATGACATTGATTTTCAGCATTGCAGGCAATAATAAAGACTACAAATGTTAAATTATGTTTTTCCAATTTATTTTTTTAAAGGCCTCAGGAATATGGAGTTAAATTAATCATACTTCACAGTTCATGATACCCTCTTTTTAACTCGATGCAGGAAAATCCATATTTATTTATTTGTGTGTTTTCTTAGTTGGATAGGTTTGTATTTTTTTAATGTAACAAAATTTCTGCTTCCGGCAGAAGTGACAGAACAGTATGTATTAGCCTTGCGCTTCCATTATGAACAATTAGAATCCAACAAACTATAGGAACAAACAATTTGTAGACTCTGGAAACCAGTGCAGGTCAGTGATCCCTGAGCAGACGGAACCCTGGTCACCAGATAATGACACTGTATTACAACACTCTCCAAACTGTGTAGGAGGGGAGGGAAACCAGGCACCGTCCAAAGGTCTCAGAGAACTGAGGAGGTAGAAACTGAAGTATGGGAAAGCCAAAGTGATGGGACCTCTTTGACCAGATTATTGGAGGAGAAAACTAGATAAAAAAGAGTTCCAGAAATCATCAAAGTGAACCCTTTGATCCTATAACTGAATTCTGTGCTGCACATCCATACAGTGAAGGCCAGGCAGAGAACAGCTACCTGAGAGTTGAAATCTGAACAATGTCCAGAGGAATTGGACGTAGGAATTGAAGACATTTCAGTTCTGCCAGCCAGTGTGGACAGACCTCTCTGAATAGCCAGAGCATTCAGAAGAGATCCCAGAAGGATCACCCCTAAGTAGTAGGGCTAGCCTACCAAGAGTAAAGGATACATATTAAATACTCTAACAAATGAAAACACAAGGCTTGAAAGTAGCAAGTTGTACTTGCTTGCCAAGCAACTTTCTTTAAAGAAGGAATGATTACAGTTTGTATAGCAGTTAAACATCAATCAATGTAATTCAACATATTTAAAAAGATAAACTACAGGACAATTTTGATACAGATGGAGAAAGCACTTGAAATAAATCCAGCGTGTATCTGTTACTTACTCTCACTGCCATCAATTCAATTCTAACCCACAGCAATCCTGTAAGACAGAGGAAAACTGCAGCCAAGGGTTTACAAGACTGTGAGTCTTTTTTTTTTTTGCATCAATCCATTTATTTTATTATTATTTTTAATTAAGTCTTTACAGGAGTACAAAGTCTCATTTGTTTCTGCCTGAGCTCCGCGTGGTTTTGAAACTGCTGACCTGGTGGGTAACAGTCGAACACTTACTCACTCTGCCTCCTGCTTCCTGGATCCTCAGCCATGGCAGCTGCCTGAGTCAGAAAAGACCTCCAATTTGACATTTGGCCTACAGATTTGAGCCGGACTGAGTTTTGCCACTCTGTGGTTAGGTGGGCCATTCTCTTGATACAAAGTTCTTCTTATACGTATGTAAGTGTCAGCGGTTTTGCTTATCCTGGGTTCCCCAAGAAGCAAAACCACTGACAAACTTTATATCAAGAGAGTGGCCCACAGACACAGAGTGGACAAACTCAGTCTGGCCCAAGTCCACAGATCCGAAGCTAAGCTGGAGGCTGTTGCTGATGCATGCAGCTGTTGGGGTTGGCTGAGGAACCAGAGGTTAGGGAGATAAGTAAGAAGATGAAGCAGGAAGACCATGACTGGTGGGTGCAAAAGTCCTATCTTAGGCTATGGTGGCTAGCAGGGTTAGCAGGCAACATGACAGGGTAGCTCCCAAGACTGGCAAGCCACATGAGGAACATCAGCTCAAGTCCCAAGACACCAGATTCAGGATCCAGGTCAGCAGGAAGAAAAGGGGAGTGAGTACTGTACAGTATCTATCTATAGAGAGAGAGTAGGCCACACACCCACAGGGAACTTCAGGGGTTTCATTCCACTCTATTTTCCCTCAACTGTTTGCCACATTATATCAGGTCATATTATTGGGGAAGCTTCACTGCCAAACTACTGAGGATCCTGACTGAGCCATTTTTGAAATGAGAAAATCATTCATGCCCTGGTTTTTTCCCCATAGTGTTGTCATTGCAAGCTGTGTTCAACATCACAACAGTTTCTGCTGCATTTTTTTCTGAACAGCAAACATAATTTCATAGCCGCATAGTGTTCTCTTAAATTGGCCATCACCAAAAATGAGGTTCGAGTGAAGCTACTTGTATGAAAAAAATCACTATGACCAGATAATCTTCCTAGGCAACACCGCTGGGTGCACTAACTCAGAGCAAGTTGCTAGATGCTCACCTAGCAGGAAATATGTGTACTACCAAAGCATTGCTCTGCCTAGTACGATTCTGTTGTCTTGCAGGGGTACCCTCTCATATAAAACCAATTGTAATAGTTAGGTCTTTTTGTGCCAACATGATTCCCATAGGGACATGTGGAGGAATTTCGTCTGTCAGTCATGTTGCAGCTTGATTGAAGGGTGACCAAGATACATGTCTCTTCTAGGCCAGCCTCTTCCTTTTTCTCCCTGGTGAATGGTTTAGCCTACTTCTGCCTGGGTTAGCCGCTCTGCACTACTTATGAGCCATGAAGTATGTTGCCATGCCATGCATAGTTCTCCTGGCCTCTGCTACTCCTCAATATCTCATCTTCCTGCTGTCATAGCCCCTCCTGGCCGTGTCTGCTGTCTGTGGGTTGATTCTGTTAGTCTTCTCTGTAGGCAGACCTCACACCTCCTGCTAGGCTCTTCTCTGTCTGCTTCCTTGACCTCAGACCAGAGGCCATCATGAGTTGAAAGAACCTTCACTTTATTAACTGTCCTGTGAAAGTGAGTTGGACTGAGTCCTCTACTGTCTTTCTTCTCACTATATAACCTACCCTTTTATATGTCATAAGTAAATAAGTGTCCTGGTTTTGCTTCTCTAGAGAACCCTGTCTAACCCACCAATAAACATATCATTAGAAATAAGAGCGATACAAATCAAGACCCTAACACATGCATTTGATCTTATTTGATTTTCAGAAATACAAAACAAATGTCAAATTTTCAAATAACAAGAGTCTGATGTTTTCCAATTTGACTGAAGGGTAGATGTATAGTATATATTACTCTCTTAAAGGTAGTTTGGAACTAACCCAAGGTGACTATTAAAGAGTCTTAAGTACCTTAATTCCATGTACCTCAGGCTATAAGCGGAAATTTGGGCTACTTACATGCTCTAGTTGAAATGAAAATACCTTTGCCTGGTGTAGTGACCTATGACTCAACTTTTCAACACACCTCTATTTCCTTCACAAACAATTCATCATATGCGTTATTCCAAAGAATGTGAAAGTAGAAAGAACATTTCCT
Source organism: Nesogale talazaci (assembly GCA_004026705.1). NCBI lineage: Eukaryota > Metazoa > Chordata > Mammalia > Afrosoricida > Tenrecidae > Nesogale > Nesogale talazaci. The sequence goes on along the minus strand of PVJH01007067.1, from coordinate 5,258 downwards.
TTTTTAATAATAACTTTTTTATTTTGACATGAAACTTTCAATACGTCAAGTCAAAGGAATGAGGAATATGGGGATTTCAGCAATTTTGGCAGTCTGGTGAAAGAAATTTTTATCCTTTGTTTCAACAAGACAGGCACATTTATTGATTGAAAGAATGTTTTGACCTCACTCTCAAATCTCTGGAAAGTCCCACAGAAAATAATAGATTTGATATTATTATTTTAGATTGAAAAAGGAAAGAGTTTGAGAACTGAAAGGAAGAGTAGCTTTGGTTAAACAGCATTCCATAAATCATCTTATATTATTAAAGACTTACATATTTTCAAAGATCTCTCATATACTATTTTTATTCATCTGAATCCAATGAGGGAAGGTAGAGTTCCCATTGATGAGTAAATGTTGAGAAAGAAAGATAATTGGTCTGACCAAAGCTAGATGACATCTCAATGTCAAGCTAGGACTAACACTCAACTCTCCTGACTCAGAACTCCATGTGTTTGCTCTCTCTCTCTCTTTCATATGTGTACCTCTCTCTATCTTTTCTTCCCTTGTTTCTATGAGCTTCAAGGATTATTAATTAGTATTTTAAAAGTACACGTTTCTTGCTGAGAAATCAGAAAATCATAAAGGAAAAAAAACATTATCACAACCTCACCAGTTACCTACTATTAAAATATTACTATATACAATCCCTGGGGTGAGTCCGGCTACTATGGCAGGAGCCAAACCCAGTCCAGGGATACATATGGCAGGCAACTAAGTAGGAGGGGTAAAGAAAGAGAGAGAGAGAGAGAGAAAGAGACATGGGGAGGAGGGGAGGAGGACACTAATCTCACCCAAGGGGAGGGTATTATTTATATCTCCACAGGAAAAGGAGAGAGAGATCAGGCTCTAACCATGCACCAAGACCTGAATACCACATATTGGCATGTACCAGAGAACCAATAGAGTTGTCATTGCAAGCTGTGTTCAACATCACAACAGTTTCTGCTGCATTTTTTTCTGAACAGCAAACATAATTTCATAGCCGCATGTTGTTCTCTTAAATTGGCCATCACCAAAAATGAGGTTCGAGTGAAGCTACTTGTATGAAAAAAATCACTATGACCAGAGAACCGGGCCCAATTCCAACTATGTGGGGAACCCCTTCCCCCAAAAAAGAATGCACTTCTGAGAACAGCACTGAGACTACAGCTTGGGGAGAGGGGTGCATCTGTTTAGAGCACACTGAAGAAACAAAAGGGAAGAGAGGATATCCTGGCCCACTACGCCCCCAGGACCATATTCCTGCTCGGAGCACACAACGCACATAGAGGACCATAGGGCTGGCCCTACCACAAGACAAGGCAACCCTCACTAAACTATAGCACTGCTGTGACAACGCTGGAGTCACAGTGCAGGAATTGTAGACAATCTGACCCCATCCCACTGGGGTGAAATATTAAGGGCATGCAACAGAGCAGCAAGGGGAGCAGAGTGATGAAATCCCTGGGAAATACCAAAAATAGGCTTTGGAAACAGTGTGGCACCCCATCAAACTCAACTGGAAAACACTCTTAAAGGGCAACAAACAGACCTTGAACTATTTGTAAGCTTTTCCAATTTTGTCAGTGGCTTTCTTTTAGTTGTTGTTATTGTTTTGTTGGTCTTGGCTTCCTTTGTTTTCTTTGGCTTTGCTTGGGTTTTGTTTTTATTAATGTATCTGCATGCCTTTCTATTTAAGATGGGGGAATAAATAATTCAGAGATGATGAGAACGGGACCAAGGTTTCTGGGGGGGATATATGGAAAGGGAGATGGGAGAAAGGAGGTGGGGGTGGGGTGGGAGACCAAACCAGGGACAAGAGAACAGCAAGTGAACTAAAATCAACAGAGAGGGTGTAGGATGCCTAGTGGGGTTTAATCAAGGGCAATGTAGTAGTGAGAAATTACTAAACCTGAAGGCAGGCCAAACATGATGGTGGGACAAGAGGAAAGTCAAAGGAAATAGAGGCAAGAACCAGGAATCAAAGGACATTAGTAGAGGTCTAAATACAGGCATGAACATATGTCAATAATATATGAGAAGGAAATAGAACTATATACTCATCTATATGTTAAGAATTAAGGTTGCAATGGGCATTGGGACTTGACTCAAGTACTCCCTCAACACAAGAACACTTAGTTCTAACAATATGGCATTCTGTAATGCTCAACTTCCAACACGCTTCCTGAAGACAAGATGGGTGCATAAGCAAATGAGGTGAAGAAAGCTGATGGTGCCCAGTTATCAAAAAAGATAGTGTCTGGGATCTTAAAGGCTTGAAGATAAACAAGCAGTCATCTAGCTGAGAAGCAACAAAGTCCATGTGAAAGAAGCATAGCAGTCTGTGTGATCATGAGGTGTTAATGGGATCATGTATCAGGCATCTAAGACCCAGAACACAATCATCCTCTATGTGAATGGTGGGGCGGTGGTGGTGGTGGTGGGGAATGGAATGGAGACCCAGTGCCAATCTGTAGGCAATTGGACATCCCCTCGCAGAGGGGTCACAGGGAAGAGATATCTGAGTCAGTCAGGGTATAGTACAGCACTGATGAAACACACAATTTGGTACTTCCTTCTTTGGTACTTTCTTTCTCCCACTGTCATGACCTCACTTCTGCCTTACAAATAAGATTAGAACAGAACATGTGCACTGCTACAGATAAATGCCCCAAACACAGGCAATCCAGGATAGATAAACCCCTCAGGGCCAACAATGAAAGTAGAGATACCAAGAGAATTAGGGGAGGGTTGGGGGAGAAAGGGAGAATTGATCATAAGGATCAATCTATAACCCCCTCCCAGAGGGATGAATAATGAAAAAGTGGGTGAGGGGTGATGGAGGATGATATACATTATGAACAGAATAATCAATAACTTATCAAGGGTTCTTGAAGGAGGGAGGCGGAAGAAATAGGAAGCTGATATGGGGGCTCAAGTGGGAACACAATGCTGTGAAAATGATGATGGCAGCATATGTGAAAATGTGCTTGACACAATGGATGAATATATGGATTTTGATAAGAACTACAAGAGCCCCCGATAAAAATATTTAATTAAAAAAGAAAAAATATATTGTTGTATACATCTTTAGTTTTAATTTCATTGTGCATATAGATGTTTAAAATAGATGTTACACTTATGTATAATTTGTTACATACTTTTCCACTTAATGATATAAATATTTTCCAAAATTATTAAATATTTTTCAAAATAACAAGTTTTATTGTTTATATAGTATTATACTATGTGACTACATTTTTATTTATTTAACCATTTCCATCCTGTGGAAGAGTATTTTCAATGTTCTATTATTAAGAACTTCACAGCTATCTAGCTATCAATCTATCTATCTATCATCTATGTTAAGAGAGAGAGAGACAGAGACAAAGAGAGTGCTCAGCCCTGGTAGCCTCGTGGTTCCATCTTGGGTTGCTATCTGAAAGATCAGCAGTTCAAAACCTTTCTCCTGCAGATAGTTAGTCATGTAAACTCACAGGGCAGTTCTATCCTGTCCAATGGGGTTGCAAGAAGTTGGCCTCCACCCGGTGGCAGTGAGTTTAGGTTTTATATATAAGAACTATATATATAAAAGAACATGTATTATATATATAGTGCGTTATTATACACATATAAGAACTATACAGCAAACATATAAATACACAGAGAGAAATGATTCTATTTAATGAAGAATTCTGAAACAGAATTCGGGAACTTTTCTTGTCTTCTAAACCATTTTGTGGCTGTCAGTCAGAAGCACATACATACACACATATATATAGATACAGATAGAGGAGGGGGAAGGCAAAGTGTATGTGACCATTTCCAAGAACCTTTGTGGATTATTATGGAACAATTCTGGTTAAACAGGTGACAGCAATTTCATCAAGTATTTAGTGAATAACAACTATGTGTCAGGTTCAGAGTTATCTGCTCAACATGATTTATCTTTTCAAGGAACTGTAGACTGGTGGGGGTTACTCCCAAGCAAATGGGCACTAAATATCACACTTTAGACTCACCTAGTTCCTACGGAAACAGACAGGAAAAATAATTACCCTTCTCTTGGGGGGCGGGGATCATAAAAGGATTTCTGGTAGAAATATCTCTGAGCAGAGACTTGGGGAAACAATAAGAGGTAACAAGACTAAGTGATGGAAAACCTATTCTAGACTGAAGAAAAAACACATCAGAAGAATAAACATAATGTATGGTTCAGATGGCTCCAAGTAAATAAAACCCAAACTAGCCTAAGCCATAAAACAAGTTATCATATTACATAATAAGAAAGTTGTCTGTACAATGGCCCTTAGGCAGAGTACACAAAGGCCTAGCTCCCTCCTCTGTGTTTTCCAGCTTGTCTCTTCCTTAAGCTTTAGCATGGGGAGATACTTCCTTTAAATGAGACTTTTCTTTCTCTGTTAATCACAATCAGATATTTCTTCACATCTTATTGGCTAGGCCTGCATCATATATAGTTCTTTCCAAGGGGGATGGGATTACTATGTTTGGTTTACACTGATGGCTCAGAGACTTAGAGAGTCAACACAATGTCCCCTACCTGAAGAACAGCAAAGAATGAAATAGGGATTCAGGCACAGACCAAGTGATGTAGCAAGTGGAAGAGATGAAAGGCTGGAAGCTAAAGGAAAACAAAGCCTCTTTCTTGAAGGAGGTGGTGAAAGGTATCAAATGCTACAGACAGGCTGGGTGACGGGAAGTTGTCGAAGGGCCCATTGTGATCTCTATCTGGAGATTACTAGAAGCTTGAGAGTAGTTTCAATTATGAGTTTAGAGTTCACTTAGTTTGGAAAGGGAGAAAAGACAATGGAAAGATTACAAAGGTAGATATTCCTATCCAAAGTTAGGCAGAAAACAGGAGGAAAGATAAGTAATGGCAGCAAGAGGAAGGGCAGAGAGGGTCAATGGAAAATCTCTCTAGATGAAAGAGGTTAAAGTCTGTATAAATACCGAAGGGAAGAGCTGGAAGAGAGCAAAGGAGGAATATGGAGGAAAGAGAAATGTAATAATCAAGGGCAAGATTCCTGGGGAAAGCGAGATGACCTTCTGCCCAAGAGGGAGAGAAAGTTCAGAGAGAACTCCCAGGGAAGGGCATGTTCCCAGCGGGTGAGCTGTCACAGGTGAGGCGAGGGTCCCGGATCTGGAGGAGCACTCAGGTACTGTCGCGCGCAGCCCACCCCACGACGGAATGGTGTGGAGAGTACGCGACACAC